>JBCAUI010126761.1:0-18411 GCA_038406195.1 Haplosyllis anthogorgicola
TAATGTTTGCAGAAATAAAGTACAATCTTTTCTCGGTTTAAAGCAAACCAATTGCTTTTGTTATTATTCCGGAACAAACTTATAACAAGCTAAATAGCGACAACCGCAAGTTAATACAAGTACTACACTAGATAGCCTAGAGGTCAGCATTATCGACCTATGCCGAAAGTAGACTATACACTAGAGGATGTACAGAGGACTTTACGATGTATCTCGCTAGGAAAAGTGGTGAGGATTTAGTATTAGTCTACTAAAAAGATAATACCAAGCAAAGCAAGACTGTTCGAAATTTGGTTTGAAACCAGTCAGACCGAACGATAGCTGGTCATCGCAAATACATGATTCGTACTATTAATTTAATTGTAAAATTGTCGAACAGATTTTAAAATCAGACGGAAGCAATTTTAACCAGTCATTGTCCGACAGACTGGCCCTATTTCGAACCCTGCAAGACTAAAAAAATCCTTAGAGATCTCGGTTTTACTCGCGAATAACATTAATCAATCTTGGGACTCTTGGCGAAGATTTCGGCGATTTTTCTCGTTTTTCAGTGTTTTCTGTCTGCCCGAATTTATGTTTGTGTTGGTGTGTTACACGGTTGAGGAAACATGATGAATCTTGGGTCCATTTCACGTAAATGCTGATGGATAAATAGAATAGTGACTTGCTCGTCTTGTTGCCATTTTTCTCAAAGACGTGATCGTCGTGGCCTTGTTCACTGTGACCACAGAGACTTTATGTTTACGGAGTTCCAGCTTCGTACCCGATCAATGTGCTAAATGTTTCTTTGGATCAATTACCAATGAGATATTACTTTGCGACACGGAAATAATCACTTGTGCATATGACATATTCATGGCGAAGCATTAATTTCGTTCAATGAGACAATTATCTCATTTCTATGAAACCAACGAAACATTTTCAACATGAATGACACTGTGTCGTATATCGCACGACCAACTGAATACATGTATTTCACATGGATCTGTTTTCTACCAAGGAGCCAAGCAAAATGACTTGACTTATGCATTTTGACTTATGAATTGTATTTTCAAATGGCTTTTCACATTCGGTTTGTTGAAAACCCTTCTGTGTACCTGATTGCATATTCTTGTCGAGTTGGGCAAAGTAAAAGAAATTAAAGCAGTTTTTTGTCAACTGACACTT
Source organism: Haplosyllis anthogorgicola (assembly GCA_038406195.1). Lineage (NCBI taxonomy): Eukaryota > Metazoa > Annelida > Polychaeta > Phyllodocida > Syllidae > Haplosyllis > Haplosyllis anthogorgicola. The sequence continues at coordinate 1,168 of JBCAUI010126761.1, forward strand.
TATTCACAAGACTGGACATATGCACTTGATACATTTTGTAAATATACTTAAAATAATTCAGATTTAGTTTACAAACAGATATACTACAGTGTAACAATATAGAGTCCAGACGACACTTCAGAGGATAGTTGTGGTAACATGATTGAATACGATGTATATTTTTTGTCAAATACTGTATTTAAGTTGTTTAGTTTGAAGTGACTCAATATGAGACTCGATAAACTCCCTTCCTTTTTAGGTAAAAAGACTGTAGATGAACAGAAACTGGTGTAGATCTTAGATTATTTGGTGTTGAAGAGAATAAAGTAATATGATGTAAGATAGATGTTAGTCTATGTACAAAAAGGTACTTTCATCGGAAAGAAATAACTTTACATAGTATATCAGAATAAATGATTCCAAGAAATGGAGGAGATATTGAGCCCGATTACTTAATGCAAGAAATCAGGCAAAGTGTTATATTTTGTTTCTTTCCAATGCTGTTGGTGAACATTTACATAAAGTCAAGTAAAGACTGAAACTGGACACATCACAGACCAAGGACGTCCACTTTTGTATTTACAATAAATGTTTAACAGGACGACTCTACAGAGTCACAATGAGGTAAGGCTTTTTTTATTTAATTGTTTGGATTATATTACCCGCCGCACTTTGAAATTGGCATATGGCAGATTAAACACATTATGCACGGCAAAATACAGCAGTCTTGGAGCTGTTGAAAGTTGATCCGTTGGAAGTTGTTTGAGAAAAATATTAATTTTACTTATTTTTATGAACAGTTTAGCTTTTCAGCTTTTAGCTTTTCAATTTTTATTTTTATTTTTTTTCCAATTGCCGCACTTTGAAAATCCTGACCATGCAATGTAATCCAAATGATTAAAAAAAATAAGCCTTAGGCCATCATGTGTAGTTTATGGTAGTCTGATGCCCCGTCGATTTAATAATCAGAACGAGGAACGAGTAAAGTAATGCATTACCAACTGAAGTGTGGACCGGACCTTCCCCCCCCCCCGCACATAGAATTAAAACAGTATCTTGCTTTGTGGTACTCTGCAATTATTTCTTTTGGTTCATTTATTCAGGCAATTCAACCATAGGATTTTAGATCAGGTCTTTCCGTTTTCGATGATGTTACTAGCCCGCTTCCGTCAATGTGAGTACAGAGGTAAGGAGGAGGCAGTCATTTAATCTCGTCAGTTCCATGTAAACTGCTCGAATTTTGACTAGGCAGGGAACCCAGAGATGTCATTTAGCACCGACCACCGACCAAATGGTCGGCAACTTTCGTGACTGGTCGGCAACTTTTTTAGTAATGAGAATTTGATTTTGATTTTTCGGTGGGAATTTCTCGCTATTGAAACAGGGAATGTGTTTTGTCAACTATTAGGTCTATTTTAAATGGGTAACCTATTGGTGGGAGAATGATCCATTGGCATCTAAAATGCTTGAACTACCAAGGCACAAACCCATTCTCATGGTCGGCAACTATTCGCTTTTGGTCGGAAACTCGAAAAGATAATGACATCTGTGGGAACCATAAGTTGTACCACTGCTGTACCATAGAATCAGGTTGCCAGGTACCGCACTGTTTCAACGGGAATCTCAGAGTATGATTTTTTAAAGCCCTGGTCACACTGGGCCCAAACTGTTCAGTTTAACGTTTGTGTCATTGATATGGTTATGTTTTGAAACACACTGATTCACTCTGAGACATTCCCTTTGACGCCTTGAAACTATTTACTACTGTTTAGTATGGACACAATTGCTCTCAAAGTGATCTGTTCATAAAGTGCATTAAAACCGATTGGAGAGCAACCTGTTTAAGTGGCTTAATAGAATTTTATCGGTAATGTAAAGCGAGTTATGGCTGAACTAGTGCATCCTATCTCCACTATAAATATATACATCCAATGGTGGCATTTGTTTCGCACAGTTTTCAACCCCGCCGCCGATATGTCGCCGAGGACTTTTTTCCCGGAGATTAGCAATGGTTAGCAATGACTTAAGTCATCAGTGGCTTCCGGAAGTGACCCGAAGACCACTTTTCGCTGTCGGCGACCCCTGAAAACTGTCGGCGACCCCGTGAAAACCGTCACACAAGTTCCACGAATATATACATTTTACGAGCGTGACTGCCGTAACGCTTCGTGGTGGAATCCTGGGAATTTCCAAATGCACGGGATTCTGATGGGGTTTACATAAGTGGTTTCGGTAATGGCTTTAAAAGCGGAGGAGCTGGCTTGCCAGCGCAGTTTCTCTAGTTTGTCATATATTAGTAGCTTATGAAAAATCTAAGGTAATATTATATTGAACTGCAAAATAGATTTAAATAGATGTTGCAAACTCGAAAACAGTATTAAAATAGAAATGTGTCTTTGGTATTTTATATGTCGAACTATATTTCCCATTGACATGGGACATTAACATGAAGTAAAGACGATTGATAAACGGAAAACTAGAGTAAAGTGATGACAATTTGATAATTTTCGTGCATAGATTGTGAACCAAATAGTTGAAAAAAGGTTGACCAAGTCTTTAAAGGTTAAAAACACCAACCTTTACAAAGCATATACACGATATTTATTGTATGTTTGGCCTATGCGAACCAAGACATTGGTTTTTAACATGGAAATGCAAATATATGTTGTTGTGTGATATAGTTGTTCCGGTTCCTGGACAGCTTTATTAGGCCATGGCACTTTCATTGTTCGGTTTCCTTTTCCGAAACATGTAAAACAAAGAGTGATTAAAGACAGCTTAGTCAAAGATTATTATTGACGAAATTAATTACTTGGCGCAGGAAAATAACTGAAAACTGTTCAAGAACAACGTTTGCCGTGTGATCGGGATGTCTACAACTAAATATGAGCAAAAGAGCCTACAGAATCATGAAGTGTCGTCGTCCGTCATCGTCATTGGCATTGTTGTCTGTGCAAAGTCACCCTGAGCACACTATTGATCATAGAGACTGCATATCTTGTACACACATGCACCTATATCCCATCTCAAAGCCTAGCAAAAATTATGTTGCTGTGACCTTTATTCTCTAATTGGCAGCCATATTTGTATTTTTCTTTGAACCGTATTCCTGGACACACATAAAAAGATACAGTCTTTATATTTTGCAGTTAAATGCATCTACATACCCTCTTTATTTCCTATGAAAATTATATTGATGCCACTTATATTTCTAGTTTGGCAGCCATATTTATGCTTTTTTCATTGATCACTACAGAGATTTGATCCCAGACACTTTGTATCCTTGTGATATTGAGATCTTAATTGTCTAAGTATTTTGATAATGACAAATGAGCTCAGGTCCATCTGGACCTATTTTTTATTTGTTAGATTTACGTTTCCTTCCGCTCCTAAAAAGTAAAAGAGCCATGAAAAATTTTCACATTTATTTTTTGTTTTTGCCAGTCACCGCTTCCAAAAAAATCCTTCATTGAAACGTAAAACAAACATAAAATATCTGGCCTTGTGTGAGCTATGAAGTTACGAAAGTTGATGATATTGCCGTGTTGGATAGAGGACACGTTGTACAGATCTTTGTACAACTTCGTCACTAGATTGCATAATCGCTTTGACTTTTAGTGAGTGTTCTGGACGATTTCATGTGTCTCTTACGATTAGCTTTTGTAGGCGGGTTATTTGATTGACTGTCAAGCACAGTAGAACCTCCCTTTTACGGCATCTGTTATACGACAAGGATGAAATGTTCTGGTATCAACTGTGTGTAGTCATAACTTCTTTGAGCAATACTCGCTCTTTTTCGACACTTTTGTAAAGCAAAGGTTAGGTGTCGCTCGAAAGAGAGCCTGCTGTACTCTCATTGTTTGTAAATAAGGTCCATTGCTGTTGTATCATCATAGGGCTCATGACGGTACTGGAAAACCATGAAACATTTTTCTATCAGGGAAGTTTTCGCAAAATGATTCAGTACATTTTAATAAAATATGTGCTGCATCAGCTCATTATTCTTTCGAAACTCTCGTAGTCCTGCATTGGAAGAAAAGTACAGGATAAGTTAGGGACATTTCTTTTTGTCAACAACCATTGTCGTTCGTTAGATAATTTCTCAGGTGCAATGTTATCGGACGAAATACTAAATATCAATGCATAATGCAGGCGCTTGTTTATGAGAAAAATAATCGTAAGAAATAATGATATGTGTCACAAAAACAAACAAACAAAAAAAAACAAAAACAAAAACCCGGGTTCAGTAAACCATGGATGAAACTGAACGTGAAACCAAAGGCACATAAAGAGATGTTATTATATATATGGGTCCATGGTGAAACGAACCAATTCGCATACTTGACAGGGAACGTAACATGTATATTTTCTTTGCCCCCTCTTGATCAGAGGCCACACACCATTTACCCTCATTTAAATTAACAGGCTGATTGAGGCCCATGTTTCGAAGTCTGCAAGTTTCCGTAAAATCCATTACTTAACTACCTGTTTGAGGTAGATTAATGTGAATTGTTGCCTTTTTGTTTTCAGGGAAAGAGCCCATTGAATAGAAGTTAAATTAGATTAACGTTGCCATAGCAATCAGGATGAAACCATGGACGAGGACGTAAAGGTCAAGGAAACAACAGACGTGGCCGAGGTGAGTTATTATGACGTCATAATTTTTTATCTCATGTTTGAGCAAGAGTTTAAATTGTGGACAAAGCATTTAGTTTGAATTTAGATCAAAGTAATGTATTTCAAAGTGAAAATTATTAATAATGAAAAAAACCCGAGATTTTCCAAATGCGTGAATTCGATGTCTCCACTTGTGCATGACTTGCAAAAGATCCTTTTCAAAAGACTATTTCAGGCAAATTTCAATTTTGCTGGATTACATTTTCCTATTTCACTTTAGAATAAAGGATTACAAAACAATGGATAACAAGGATAACAAGACAATGACAGTATTGAAAAGAGAATGGCAGACATTGTAGACCATTCGTATTTACTGTCCTGTCGATTGCGACACGTAACTTAATATTTTCTCGGAAATGAAGTAGACTAAATAAAAATGAACTTTTCTCAATTTTGAAATGTGGGAGGAAGAGCGAATTATTAAAGAATGCTAGATATAAAAAAAATCTCATAATCTATTCCGAAAATAGGAAACGCAACTGACACTTATGAACTGTGACCTTCGACTTTTGCATTTGTATTACATTGCACTGACAAAATTTCAAAATTGCAGAGATCTGAAAAAAAAAAAGTAGTGGTAATACATAAAAGTGGAACCGAACTCAATTTAATGTAAACAAAATTCGGAAAATATTTTCACTTCAAACTATGGGGAAACTGCTTGTCGCAGCAGAGGTGGGATTATTTTGCCACGTAAGGCTTTCCTTATTGAATTGTTTGCACTTGTAAACAAAAAATGAGAATTAAACGTGTAAGAGGTCAGTCATCATATGATCAGGAACAAAATGACCGTGTTCGAAATAAGTTCTGAAACCAGTCGGACGGACCGCTGGTTGGTCACCGAAAAGACATTATTTATACTATTATTTTAATTGTAAAATTGTCTGACAGATTTTGAAATCAGTTAGACCGAAGCCATTTTAGCCAGTCATTGTCGGACGGACTGGCCTTATTTCGAACACTGAAAATGACATTTATTAATAATTTGGCTTTTTAGAGCTCAACTTTAAATTTAATAAATGTCTTCTTTTTTTCGATCGCCGCACTTTGAAAATTTTCTCTCAGCGCAATGTAGGATAGTCCAAATGCTTGAGATAACTCCAAAGTTATGTTTCAGTTACTGATTTTTTCTTCAACTCTTTATTTCAAAGTGCAGTGGAAAATGTTCTCCAAATATTGAAATTAACTTGTTCGGTAAAAAGGTGAAATATAAAGATATGTATTTTCATTTACAATGCAGTGAAGTCAACGAACTATAAATATAATTTGCTAACTCTTGCACTACACATGATTTACGACGTAATATTTATTAATTTTTTTCCCCAAATGATGATTACATGATTGTAAAGTTGTTCAACGGCATGTGTGCCAATAAAGGCCAGTATGTGTGTACATTTGCACAATAGATACAGAAAGAACTCGAATGAGTTGTAATTTTCTTCCTCGTCTACAATAAATATTCGTAAATGAGAAATATAGGATCAAACATTGATTGGCTCCTGATAATTGTAGTGTTGATTTAACTATCATTTCTTTTCATTCATTATATCCGAGAAATTTGACACAAGTTATTCAAATATTTATTTTGTTATTTCAAGGTACAATCTGTAAAACCCCACTCACTTGAATATATTAAAATGTGTATGTATATGACTCAACATAAGAAACGAACTATCAGGAGCTCAATGTTAGACGAACTATTTCTCACTTTTATACATTTTCACAATAAATTATTCGTTGCACACTCATAATTTTTGTTTCTTAGCTACTGTGCACAGAATTAACACGAGGTTTTGGCTACACTTATTTTTTCAAATTGAAAGTGTATATAACTTCTATGTATGTGTGATTCATTGTATTTCTACGGTTGACATTTAAATTTAGGTTGTACTGAATGTCTTTTATTACAGTACACGTCGTGAAATATGAGATTTCAAATAAAAATCTATATAGTGACAAATGAGATGCTATTTATAACTTGCAATTAAATTTATTAGTCGGTTTCTGATTAAGCGCAAAATATTACAATTGAATGACGCTACGATGTACCGATAGCATTTCCATCGGACATTGTATGGCGTAAAGTCGCAGCCTGTTGTGTCAGCTGTACACGGCAAGCGATGGGGTGTTTTACATGCCCTACTTTCACATAGATGTTCCTCGCAATAACGGATAAACACCCTGTTACAGTAAAATCGTCAGAGTGATTGTCAAGTTTCGTGAAACGCACTGAAAGATGTTTCATAATCTTTTTATTTACTAACAAGAATACGTGTTACAAATCACTTCTTACGTTATTTTCCAATGGAAGTTGCATTTTCGCTTGTATCAGAAAACTACCGACGCACTATCTTTTTAATAAACACATGTCAACTGTTTGAAATTTACCTACAGAAAACTACTTTAAAGATGTATTTAACAGTGGTGTCAAAAGGCATCGCCCAAATGGGTGGTAACTTTCACATATTTGGGCGGCAACTTTGAAGCAAAGTTACCCAAATGACATGTTTTATGTTTGAGATTTCATCAAAGTTATCTGTGATTGTCGCTTAATCAAAGTTGCATGGGCGGAAACTTTGTATGTTTGGGCGACACTTCTATTTTATTTTGACACCACTGATTTAACACACGAGTAAGTGCTTATTAATTGATAACACCTTACCATGTGTCCCCTTAACAAGAATCTTCTTTACTGGAGTAACGACATTAGTTTTTTATCGCAAACTTTTTAATCGCAAAACCGCTACCCGATGACGCGCATAACGTTAACCTGGTATTTATTTATATATACAGGGGGCAATCAGCTTCCAGACATCAGTTTCCGTTAATCAAAAGTTCCGTCCTATTCAATTGATGTCATTTTACTTTACTTTTTGTTGTGTAACCAAATAATAATAATTTCCCCGTCTATCAATGAATGATCATAACAAAGGCATCGCAGTATCACTTAAATCTATTGTGTTACACTCTTTTGTGTTACATACTTTGGCCAACTTTGGTAATTATTTGCACAAAGGAGCCATCGCAGAATAACAACTGTGAACCAAAAATCCAATATTTACGGTCAAAGATATCTCCAAGCATAAACGATAAATGGATTCAAGACAATTAAAATTAACCAGGAATTTTCTTTGTGGAAAACTTACGCAAATCCAGATATTTTCTATTCAATATTGCCGGAAGAAAACAAAAAACAAGACAAACATGGTGGCCATGGTTGGTGTGGGTCACACTGGCCCACATTCCCTAAAATCTGCAAAGGAGTCTTTGACCATCAACTAGTTCGGCGGAATAAACCAACTGACAACCAACCACCACATCGACAAAACGAACAAGTCTTGTTTTGCAGCACAGCGACGGATCCAGGATTTCCCGTACATGGGGGGGGGGAGGGGGGGGGGCACCCCAACCCGATTTTCGGGCCTCCTGCGCCCTCCCCTAAACCCACCAAAGCTGCACTTGGCTGTCAAGTGTCAACGAAACAAACGAATGTAGCAAACTATTAAAACTTAATTCTATGCGAAGTATTCTTTCGAGACAACATTACAGTGCATTAAGTTTAACAGTTCTATTTGATAACATTCTGAATTATCTACAGATGGCAGCATTGCATTTATACCGTCAAACGGATTATAACTGAAGTGTATTCCGTGGGAGGGCGCCACTATGTAATCTCCTCGATAACTTTTGAAAGTTACAGGAACCGAATGTCTGATAGATTTTGACATTTATTCCATCATATTTTCACGAATGAAGGTTGTTTCAATAATGAATTGCATCTAAAAGATTCATATTTTATTTATTCAGTCCGGCAAGTTTCTGTTCATACCGGTAAGTTTGCAAAGTTGTCATTACGAATATCCGGGGCCAACTGGTGACAAAAGTTGCACACTGTATAACAAAATTCTTCGGGACCACACTGGGCCCTGAACACTCAAGCTATAAGATAGTGCCGGGTTTGCCGGACGTCGCGCCAGGCTGAGCTGTACTTACTTAATATACGGGGTGCAACATTGCGCTTACATTGTTGTTTTCCCAAAAGCTGATGTTGGCATTTCTAGCAGTAGTAATGTAATCCATCAAACTAAGAGCTCTTGGCCTTGTGGGGTGGGTAGATAGACAATTTCGTTTATTTTTGGTCTCATGTTCCAGATCTACGACTGTGAGTAATGATTAGATTTGTTATCACCATGGTTACCCGTATTGTTATAGTAACGAGGTGTAGCTCAGAAAATGGTCAAAAGATACTTAGTACATGGATGAAAAGGTACTTGTGCTATTTCAGTCGTTGACATTTCTTTATTAGGCCATCGAATTGGAAATTATTGTTACCAGAATTATAAAACTCATTCGCAAAATGAACTGCTGCCAAACGAAAAAAACCTTCCATGGGCAGAGCAGGTCTTCATGTCAGTAGTAGCAATAAAAAAAGGTTAGTTAATATGACCAGTTTCAGTGGCCTAATTTTACCAACAGACGTAACAGAATTTTAATGAAATTGTGAAAGTAGTTCTGGAAACCTGTCATTTATGTGCGGTAGAATAAAAGAAGACTTAGACGTTTTGAGCATTAGCAAACGAGAATGTTGCTTTCAAGGAATTATTATTAAGCATGTTTTATTTATACTTCCTGTTGATCAATTCCTGCTACTATCGTCTTTTGAGGTCTGTCCCAAATCTTAAACTTACACAACATGTTGGTGTACTATTCTCGTACAAGAAAGGTTAATGAATGGGGCTTTTCTTTATGATGTGTGGAAACTAAGCATCATGTTTGGCAGTAAAACCTGTCATTTCCAAATAAAGAATTCCGCGACCCCCTGCTTTTTCCGAGCCTCGTGTACTGATTGTTTTTCGTTGCGTTATCACTTGCATTCCGGAATCAACATGTCAAAAACAGTTAGAGACCATTATGTTATGGTCACAAGTATACAGCTGTGCATTTAAGGTCATTTTTGTATTTTGTTTGTGGGTGCGTAGTTGTTTTATTTACCAAGATATAAATCAGCCAACTAATTGCGAAATATCTTGGTGGTGGTTTATCCACACAACTGTGTCACTTCAAAAGATTTGAAAGTCAACGTCGGTGTGACGATAATTTTGGTTTACAAAGTATTAGTGAAATTCACTGTTTTCGGGGATTCTGGCGTTGAAAACAGGTCTATTCTACGTGGGAAAAGTAGCACTTGACGCAGCCCATATTTTCATACTAAATTATATTTTTCGTTATAACAAAGGTAGCATATTTTTCAAAAAGCTTTTTGCTCTGCAGACTCGTTTAAGTTCATGCTGAGACGTTGTTAATTAATACAGCCGTGGAATACCGTTGAAAGTGATGTGCAATATAATCTCATTAATTTTGGAAATGTCTCGGTGCAGTAAGGAACGGTTGAATCAGTCTGGAGCTTTTAGTTAACAGGCTGTAGTGTCTATCACCTGTGCGAACACAAGTGTTAAGTTTTCAAGTTAAGTTTTAGAGTGTTCCTTTGTGTCAATATTTGTGCAGCACTGCCTGCAATGGTTAATCCTACAATGTTTTGCCAAAAGACGTTTTATGAGTCCCATGGCCGGCCTCCGTGGCCTTTAGACAGAACATCCATCTCAAAATCCATAGTTTGGGAATTCGCATCAGACCTTTGCTAAAGCGTCCCAACTATGCTTAGAAAGTGTGTGATAAGTCTAGCTGGCTGCCTGCTAACAGCGGCATACAGTTTTCACTGCTAGTGAGTACAATATGGATACAAACTGAAATCAAAAGTGCCTCAGGGAGCAGTTCCACTCAGGGAAGAGACACTCAAAGTCAGAAAAGAGGGTACCATTAATGCCAGGAAAATTTACCTTGCCCACAAAAAAATAAAGCAAAAAAAGACATGCCAGACCCACTTTGTGTGTACTTGAGAAAAACACAGTATCGATATTATCGGATTCAGATTTTTCATCACGATAGTCCGGCAATAGTCCTCCCGCATGAATTAAAAAAACCACCTCACCTTTTGCCAAGGCCAAATGGAAGGCCATTTTTGATGTTTTTTGTCATAAATCAAACAGTCCGTCGTCTGTAGCCGTCTACGTATAGTGTGCAATTATGCCCGTAGTGCGTAATTGATCGTAAGCTTCATGTTCAATTTACATTCACATGCATCTATGTGCCATGTAGACCCATGGGTCAAAAAATAACTGAAGTCTGTCCGGACCAATTTTTGCATACTTGCAATATAATATTTGATAAGCACAAAAAACGTTTTGTTGAAAGGGAATCTTTGACATAGCTATGCAAATAGGGGAAAATCCCTTTAGTTTAAAACAGAGTCACCATTGTTCATAATTAAACCACCACAGGTCAAAGGTAAATAATTCAACTTCTTTATTTTAGTCAGATTAATTGAATTTCGTTAAATTTCCAAGGACGTACTGAATGTATGTGATATGTAACATTTTTAAAACAAATATTAGATGAATTTCAAAGAACTAGCCCTGCATTCTGAGGCACTTTGTACAACTTAATGATTGTAAATGGAAACTAGTCATTTTCTTTGCTCTGTACTCAAAAAGTATTCTTCACTGAACAATGCTATTCCTGATAACCATCACTAACTCATTGCTCTTTAGTCTAATACTGCATTTGTAAACTCCAACATGGGCTGAATAGGGTGAGGCAATTGCTTTTAGTTTGATTCAGTTTTAGTATTTTCACATCAGATCAAGGAGTAGTTTCGAACATTATTGCATCGTGCCATAATGGTTACTTATTCATGAATGCACATAATGTAATCGCGTGCACCAGTCACATAAGTTTAGTAAAGTCGAGGTTCAGTGACGCTTTCACATGAACATTTTCAAACGGTTACATATTTGGTGAAGATGCAACGCTCTTGTTGGTCAAGGAAATACCTCGCATATTTATTATGAAATAACGTTGTTGTGACCGATCAAGTAACTGCATAGTTTGAGCCTTTAAGGAAATTCCTGACCTTGGATGGAATAAAAGTGATATTGTTCATTTGTTTCACATACTGGAAAACTCGCTAATTTATTATTTATTACCTTCCGTAATGGTATGATTAATACAATACTTTCAAACGTTATATTTCCCAGTAATAATTGCGTCATGTTGAACTCTTTATGTTTAGGTCTTTCACCTCTGGCTCAATACACTTGCAAAACTAATATCACTTAAAAGCTGGAGATACAGTTGTAGAAAATCTCAATGCAACAGTGTGATTTCTTTTGTAAAACAACATGGAATTTCCTAGAAAAGTGTCAAGTACACACGTACCCAATCTGAAGAAATTAACTTTTTCCGCATTAGGCCAGACTTTTTTTATTTGTTGGATTACGTTTCCCGCCGCTCTCAAAAATCAAGGAATCAAAAAAACCCAACTGAATCAGAGCCCAAATAATACAAAATCATAACTTTCCGTCACTTCAACAAACATTGTTTGGAAAAATTGTTAATCAATTTTGAGAATTTTAATCAAAATTACAAAAATGTACAGCAAAGTCAATTTTTATTTTTATTTTTTTTCAGATCGCTGCTCTGAAAAATTTCTTCCAATGATACGTAATCCAACAAATAAAAAAAGTCTGGCCTTAGGCTATGGATTGCTTATTTTATTGGCCTACATTAACATTAAAATCTTTTTCCTTTTGTAAATTTTTTGTTGGACCAGGGTCGTATAGTGGGCCCATTGGTTACCCCTATTTTGGACTTCACATAATGCGATACTCTATGGACACTAAAGGCAGCTTGATACTCTCGCCTGTACTCTTCCGTTCTGGTGAAACCTAATTTAGAAAAGATAGGCGAAACAATGGGTGACAGTTTAAGTGAAGTCATAAGGCGGTTTCGTCTCCTGTTCAGTTTACTGAGTACTTTGCGCTAGTCATTCGGTGCTCTTTTTCCCGACCCATAGAGGTGAGCAAAAATGTGTCCTGAACACTGACAACAAAGGCCAGGAAAACTAGTGTCGCGTTCAAGTGATTGAGCATCATTTTTAATGTGTGAATGGCACAAGACAGAGAAAACATGAAGAAAATATCATTTTGCGAATTACCACATGATCATACCAATGTAATATAATCTAAATCCAGCTTCTTTGGATTAGATAAAAATAACGCTACACCATTACTTCTACTTTGCAAGCTAGAATTTAAAACTCTCGAAATATTTGTGTTAACGAAACATACCGGAAAATCCCTGAAAATAAGCTCACTAAATGAGAAGCCCGCTGGCTTTTGAAGACACATTTTACCAGCTTTGGTAAATAAGTGTCGTAAGTATGAAAACACTTTGTTGTCATTCATGTAAGTAGATACAATTGGCTGCGGAGATTGCGTTTCAATACTGATGGATCAAGAGTACATGTCATGTAAACTAAAGTTACAAACCTTAAGAGCCAAGATATTGTATATTTACATGATGAATAAAAATACATTACTGATTTCATTACACGTATGGGTTAATGGGATCCCAAATATAGGCCCACCTCCCAAAATTAACACCCTTGTCTGATTATTTAAAAAAAAAAAACATCCGCAATTCCCGCAAGCGAGCTCAGAGCTTGTTTTCGAGTATTTTCGGTGATGCAATAAAATATTGTGGCCTGACTACGCATTATTATTAAAAGTAGCTCATAGCGCATCCGGAGTGTCGATTTCAATTCGATAGTGTGTCGCGACATTTTGCAGCTGATAGTCGGTGTATTTCTCGTCGTAATTACCGTTAATGCTGACATTAGAATAGCTCGAAAGAAGATGGCAGAGAAGCCTACGATTACAAATTTAGCCACACAGGAGTAATTAAGCTCCTTAAGTGTATCATGTAGTACAGAGATCTCAAGGCAGCTTGGTTCTACACGGTTTTTTGCCTAGGGGGATGGTAGTTCGGATAAAAATAGTTCGATACCCCGTCATGATATGTGGAGGTAATGAATACAATAAAACTTCCTTTGGACGGACGCACGACCAACCTCTCTTTGCAAGAACATAAGACTTTAGATGTATTGCATTAATTTACACACAAAAGAATCCTCCTTTGTAAGACCACCATCCCATTGACGACCACTTTTCTTCCAAAAATTGGGTGGTCTCAAAAGGAAGTCTACTGTTTTCACTTGCAGAACATAATGATTCAGATGTCTAGGTTACTTGTTGAGTACATTCCCGTTCACAGTTTCAAAACCAAATTTGGGGAAAATGACCACCAATACCAAATCTGGCAACAAAACCCCGAAACACAGTAACAGAAACACAGTAACTCGTTATTTAATGTTTGTGGTGTCTGGCCTAATGTAGTTAGGTAATGAAGTTTTTCCTCATGTGCATTTTATTATTGATCAAACTGCTGGTAATTTTAATCATCTAATAAGAAAACATGATGATACAGGCTTACTACACCAAGTGTAGTAGGATTTCTGACATGTAGGAATAGTCTATAATTAGAGAGGCTTTCATTGAATTCTCCTGTTGTGGTGGTGACTAAGGTCCCTTAGACTTCAGGTCCTTCGGTTTGATGTACTGTCGGCACTCAATACAGATAAAAGGAAACACAGGTACTGATTGCCTTAGTGACACCAATGTGATAGCATGCTAAATCATGCTAATTGAAATCAGTGTGCCAAGCTTTATCTTTATGCGGATGACGTTTATGTCAGATAACTTTACCCTACAAACAAAGTGTCACCGGCGGTGAATAGCAGAAAATTATACCTTCTACGGCAAGTATCTGGCGATTTCAAACTTCAATCTGAAAACTGTGCAACAGGAGTTTTTTTTAACTTTTTCGACGGCCGCTCCCAAAGGTCTTTTTCTATGAAACGTAATTCAACAAATTAAGGCCAGAATCAAGTCTGGAAAAGAAAAGATCACAACATAAAGCAAAGGGTACGTTGGCATCACGTATGCAAGACATTTCTCAATCAGGCCAAAAGTAAGCCGTGAGGTGAGAAACCATGCCCAATTATACTGCAGGATGACTCACTGCTACCATTTACAGTGCAGAGTATTCTTGATTGTTATTGTGGTAAAACCTGTAGGGAACTCTTAGTATTGCGCTGTTAATTCACTCTTAACTAATTTTCAAAAGAGGCCTTGTTATGGTTTTCAATACAGACTTTTAGTACATTGTGACAAGTACGTAGGCGGCGTGTGCGTTTGCTGGCTTTCTAGCTCGCCTACGTATTGCTTGGGCTGCTGTGCTCTTCGCCGTACTGGGTAGTGTTGTATGAGTGCGGGCATAAGTAACTAAGCTGGGGTAAAGTACACGGAGCTTGCTTGTAAAGGCAAGTGGTGCCTGCGTTATACCCGGCACCTTTTTCGTATTCATTCTCAACTGATTTCAAAGGAGACCTTACTTCCGGTTTTCAATATGGATATTAAGTACATTCTTCGTACTTATTCAGTCTCAACTAATTTTCAAAGGAGGCCTTGCTTCGGGCTTTCAGTAGGGACTTTCAGTACCGTCTTAGTATTTATTGTAACGTAGAACAATGTGATATGTACGTTAGGAGTACCAAATTGAAACAGATATCGTGATTAAGTTTCCACGCGCCAGATTTACGTATTGGTATCAACAATTGTGATTATAGTGGAAACTGGGAATAAAGGTATTTGTATCAATTGAATTCCATGATATTTTGAGAAATATGATGTAGGTACAGGTTATGTGAAAAGACACATAGATATATCTTATTTTTTGCTGCCTTTTACCATTTCAGTTTTAATTAAGGTTGATTTTCCATCTTCGCCAACACGAATCTATCTAAAACAATGCACATTGTCCCAGTAAACATTACAGCTGCTTATGCAGTGTGGCTGTGAACAGCTGACACTTTGGTTTAATAATTAAATGACCATGCAAAGGAGAGAGTATAAATTACCAATGAGATAATTGATTGGTTTTATCGTTTTATTATTGCTGTTCGTCTTACCTGTCATTTACGACAATCCAATCAGTAGGACCATGATGCATTTTCGTAAACAACAGGTGGTCATAAAATACAAGTTCATTAAATTGAGAATGTTCTTACGGTTCTGCAAAGTCTTCTCAAAACTCGGGGGTCGTAAAGGACAGGTTTAACTGCATACATAACATGTAAATCAAGAACGAACTACATATTGCTCACTGAAAAGTTCAAAAGTTCCAGTATTCAATCAAAATTCCTAAACAACTGGCATTTACACTATTTATATCTGCTTGTCTATGTGATGACAACAGCTGACATTTTTGGATATGAAAAATGTTTTGTTACGCAATCGTCGTAATTAAAAGTTACACTACAGCCGCATTCTTAAATAGCATTTTATGTCATAAAACTTCTCTTTGAGAATTTATCTTCCTCATGTGTGTGAACTTTAAATCGTGAAAAAGTTATACGTAACATTTTATGGGATTCATTTTTGTAATACACATATTGTAACTCCCAGCCTGAGTCTATTTTTTCACCGCCAACAGAAAGAAATGTATTTATGAAATGAAATGTATTCTTTTAGTTCGTATTGCAGTGTAATGAACTCTGTAGAAATTCGGCTGGGATGAAAGGGTTACAGGGCAACGTGCTCTGCCGCCTTCTGTTTTGTTAAGACTTGTGAACCAGTGGTACCCCCGTTTTGGACTTGGGTGGGCACCGTCTATTGACCGTTGCCAGTTGTTCCCTTCCCCTTAGTTTGAACCTACTAATCCATACCAAGTCCGGCTTATGTGTTGGAGGTTGCGGGAGTGGGGTTTTTTTCACGGTTCCATCTTTTTGTTTGTCTTCCACTGGTATTGTCGGACTACAGCACGACCAGTGATGGTAGTATGAAATATGAAATGGCAGTTGTCATAAAAGGGTAAAATACACGTTAGGTTCATAAGACATGTAGAAAGAAACCATACTGATATGACGTGTAATGTAGCGTTGTCGTATATGTTATTTCGTCTTGACTTCTCTGCTCCCTTATTGACGATGGAATAGCGAAAACGTTGTAGGAAAATGGATTTATAATGCATTTCGGAGGAAAGGTTCATCATGCTGTACGCTAGGTCTTGATAGAATCTTATGGAGCATTACTCTCCCTTAGATCAGGAAACTTATGCGATTTAGCATCGCATAGGGACAATGTTTGTATCATGTTCCACTGATATTTATTTATAGGAGAGTCAAGGCCATGGAAATTTCCCATTGAGAAAAAGTGGTGGGTATAAAGCATGAGATGGGGAGTCAATTCCCTAAAGTCACCAATACGTTGACCAAAGGCTTATGTTTCTGGTAAATCTAATCGAACTTCTTAGCAGTAGCACAGGACAGACAGACAGGGAGAGAATAAAAGAAGTTTTTTTTTTTATTTAATTGTTTGGATTACATTACCTGCCATACTTTGAAATCGGGATTTCAAAAAAACCCCCCAACTCTTATGGCAGACGAAACACATTATGCATGGCAAAATATGGTAGTCTTCAAGCTGTCAGATGTTGATCCATTAAAAGTTGATCGAGAAAAATATTAATTTTATTTAATTTTATGAACAGTTTAGCTTTTTAGAGACCAAGTTCAATTTTTATTTTTATTTTTTTCCGATCGCCGCACTTTGAAAATCCTGACCATGCAAT
>JBCAUI010126872.1:0-18410 GCA_038406195.1 Haplosyllis anthogorgicola
CTTAGGATTAATAAATCTAGAGTCATCCATTCATCTAAATTCATAAAAATCTAAATCAGAAAACCTATGAGGGAACACTTTTAAATGTGAAAAAATTTGTGTGTTTAATGTAGATGAAAAGAAATATGAATTACAATATAGTTTCTTTCTGGTTTTTATATCAATTAAGTATCAAAGTATCAAATTAGGGGGAAAATTGATTGCTAAATTTTATATAAAAAGGGTGCCAGGAAATAAAGGAGAATGCATATTTGACAACAAAATACCCTAAAGCTTCTGGGGCCCTAAGGTGGGCCCCAAACCCCATGCCACATTTTGCTTGCTTTGCTCGCACGCCTGCGCTACATGCAGTCGGCAATTTAACCAAAATTCAAGTCTTTGCCCCTCCCCTGACTCGAATCCTAGATCCGCTACTGCACATGTAGGTAAAGTCTGAGTATAGTGTCAAAGGGTACCTAGGAAAGTACAAGTTGTCAACCAGAATTTGCAATCCTTTCAGATGGGTAAAGTCACTGTGAAAGTAGTGAGTGATTTCACGAAACTCAGTTTTCCATAGCTTCACTACTTTTACTTGCCATACTTTGTGTGTGGTAACTTTTCTACAAGTTGGCTAACAGTAATGATGAAGATATTCACACTTGGGGCCTGAATGAGGCAGAGTACAAAGTGGTGAAACCATCAGATTGCCATCATGCCAGTCAAGCATGTATGTACTACAGGCTCAATGGGATCAAGAGGCTTCTGAGTATAATGGGTATAATAAGACAAGGTACTTGAGTCTGAGTGGTGAGATGTCAGTAAGTAAGTGATGCACGTATGTACTTCATCAGTAGCTACTTCATGCTCTGCTGAAGAAAAGTCACATCAAAGAACACCGCACGGTAATCAAGGCTTTAAATTGAAAGATCATGGACCAGAGGTGAAGTGTAGACGAGAAATGAAACCATTTTATTTGGTTCACTTTTTTCTTTGCTGTATCCTTAGTGCTGTACCAAAGATACCTGTAAAAAGACCAAGATCAAACAGCTAAAGGGGAGTTGATAATTGACGGTGTCATAGAACACTCATCCTTCACCAGTCATAACTGTCTTCACTGTTTAGAATATTCCACCAAATGATGAAATGTTACTGTGGGGAGATTTTAAGGAATGGGAGGGCTAGGCCTTTAATGAATTTCACAATGCTCCCAACAAAGAGGATACATTTCAAGAAAGCCTTTGATCTCTACGGAAAATCAGAGACTGGGGTTGGTGAGTTAAAGACACTATATTTAAAAAGGACAACAATATGTGTCTTTTAGATGAGGTAATTGTGCACAACAATCCTCTTTTGGTTGGTATTTTATTCAATTAGAATCTTTGTGATCACTGCCCTAAGATTCACCGTTGTGATAACCTCCCCAAAGCGAGATAAGCGCAGTTGCGACAGAAAACAACTTGAAACTATCCCAGGTGAAGCATTTGGACATTATAATGATAATAACGGCAATAAAAAGCGAAGAAAAACAAATTTGTCATCAATTTAGAATCATTTCTTGTCAGACTATCGTCAGGCAGAACAAAGACCCATTACATTACCAGTTTTCATGATTTAAGCTCAGAATACCTGATGAGACACTGCACCAAATATCCGTGGTGAACATTTAAAATTAGAATGCAATCAGGTCCGAAATTGTCTATGAAAAGAGAAAGTGTCAAGAACAAAAGAATTTCAAGCTAACATTTTGAAAATTAAAGAAGCCTTATTTTCGAATGAAAGACATGGCGCTAAGGTCTTACAAGTCCCAAATTGAAATTTAAATCCTGTTAAATATTGTTAAATGTTCTGGGTCTGAAATGGTTGATGAAAGCAACCTCACGGAGAATGGTTGTTATTTCAGTTTAAAATTAGAGAGAATGAAATCCCTAACACTATTGGAACAATAGCACATCAAAAGCACAGTACGGAGTTATTCTGTTCTCTCTTGTTCTGTATGTTTCCAAAATGATAGGAATTTCAGGAGCTGACATG
The DNA here is from genome assembly GCA_038406195.1 of Haplosyllis anthogorgicola. Lineage (NCBI taxonomy): Eukaryota > Metazoa > Annelida > Polychaeta > Phyllodocida > Syllidae > Haplosyllis > Haplosyllis anthogorgicola. The sequence continues at coordinate 2,011 of JBCAUI010126872.1, forward strand.
TTCCTGTACAGCTCCTGTACAGCTCCTGTGCGTTGTAATTTTACAGCGTTTTCAGGAGCTGTATTGGCTTACATAAAAGCACAGCAGGATATTCTATTGCTTTAAAACGAGTGGGATTTTCATCCTCTGAATCCGTTTAGAAAATTTCCAGAAATTCTTATTTCTAATCCTGCTGAAATCATAGAAAACAATCAGTAAACTGGGCAGAGTATCTTCGTCCCTTCGACCGTCGGTTGTAATAATATGGGAATGCAAATGGTTTGTGAATGAACATATGCTCACTTAGAGGACGGATTCTCCGAGCTACCAGTTTTACTAAATTTGAAGCAATTGTTTTACTGATCATGTGTACGGTGTCAGGGTGACCACAGTATAGGGGATAGAGAATATGGATGTTAGTTTTCTCCAGACAGGGAGATTACAGGGAATTTAGTTCCAACACAGGGAAGTTTTTTTAGAACACTAGAAATTTTCCAAATTTTTCCCAAAATTAGGTATTTTATTGCGAAATGCCATTTTATCGGCTTATGTACCCCAATTTTTTCTGGTCTCACTTCACTTCACTTCACTTCACATATTTTTCAAATTTTCATCTTTGTTCATACTTTAAAAAAATTATTCCAGCTTCTTTATTCGACCTGTAAAACATTTCTGCGTAATAAAAGGGGGGAATAGAAGAGTATGGTAAATAGTGGACGCCATTTTTAACTTAAAACGTTTATTTTTGTAATGAAAAACTTTGGGGAAATTGCAAACACGAAAAAGTATCACAATGAATTTTATCGTAACGTGAACGTGGCTACCCTAACTTGAAACAATGTACGTTTGAAAATTTTGGCAGACAAAATTTTGTAGCAAATTATCAGCCGGAAACCTCCATTTCACAACAATAGAATTTCGCGCCGTGTTGTTGTTCAAGTGAAAGAAACAAAGAGTAATTCTAGTGATCGTAGCAAAATGGACCATAAATCCCGCCGTGGCTTTATTTATGTCAAATTATATCAAAAAGTTCTGTAATTTATATAAAGTTGAAAACACTTTAGTCGGATTCAGGAACAGGTGGCACCATGGTATTCATACATCCATGGACACCAGAGGTCGTCCCTGGATTAGCTATTCTTATTTGGGTACAGTCAGCAAGATGCAACCCGCAGGTCTGTCACGTGCCTTGAAATTTTCAATTATTGAATTCCCTAATAGCTTTCGTCTTTTTCAATACCGAATAATAATATTAATTCTATGGCAATTGTGTACAGACATTTACAGGTAATATATGTTGAGTATGACCTCAGTAATCATGACAGGGTAAGTCAAGATTGATTGTTTGAGCGGCAACGCTGCGCAGATCAAAGGTAGGAGTTTTTTATGTACATCAGTTTGTGTAGATGACTTATGGGTAGGGGATCTGAGGTTACAGTAAGGTATTAATTTGTGCTTTTTGAGCAGCACACCTTACACGAGACGGTAGCTGGGCAGTTTGCTTTGAAGTCTATCCCGCCATTAGTAATTTCACATATTAAATGATTCTCCTTTTTCAGGTACGCAGAATTGATATCTAGCTTTTGTCATTAATCCTTAATCACAAAGTACGTTTGGAAATAAACATCAGCAATTTATCTCTCTGCCTTTTATATGCTCTGAGATTTTAAGTAAAGAAACTTTCAATGCGGCGCTTTTCATCTCTTTATTTCGAGCATATCTGGTATTGTTGTCTATTGTTACAGAAATTACCAAATCTTTAATTGATTTCTAAGTGATCTTAAACAGATTGGTAAAATATGTTCCCATAAGCTACCTATGCTAGACTATAATTACATACTTACATGCTCACAAATATTTAACTTTTTCTGATTCGAATCAATTTAACTTATGTAAAGTAGTATAATGTTTGGATTGTGCTTTACTTTGTAATGTAACCGGTCTTTAATCAAAATTGTTCTCCATTAAATTAAGTATGTATTGCGCTAAAAAAGGGCTTCTTGCATTTTGGAAGGATTTTTTCTTGCGTTGCAGTTACAATTTAACAGAAATGTGATGTCAGAGTAACAAGGAATAAAATTAAAGCAGGAGCTCATTGCATGTGTGAGGACTATGATTTTAGTGTCGTTCCGATAATCCTACGAAGCTTAAAATAAGGAAAAGTGGGTAATGATAAAAGAGTTTTTACAAGATGATTGGTAGAATACAGAATTTGGAACACTGTAATTTTTCTGTAAATTTACCACTTATCTCTTGAGGTCATTTAGCAACCATCTGGGGAATCATCCCAACACTTTCTGGAATATCAATCAGTTTTCGTTTAACATTAGCAATAATTTCCCCCAGGATCTTAAGTAAACTAAGCATCAGATGTTCACTAAACTATTGTCATATGAACCGTTCGCAGTCCGAACCAAATGTCACTGTTATTTTAGAATTACCATGAAATAACAATTCTGACGAACAATGTGGTTAATACTGGCGCAACACAAGAGGGCACAAGGGAGATGCAATCACACCACATAAAGTGCAGGTGATTGTATTGAAGGAATCAAAAGTATTTTTGGAGCCAAAAATTAACAAGATACTAAGATTCAAATGAGATGGTCTCTGAAGACATTTAGAGGTAAATCAGGGGTAAATGGTTGTACCCAAATAGGGTGTTTAAGACGAAGGGGTGGAATAAGTTAACAGTGTCACTGCAGTACCATAATGCACCCGGATTTGTTAATCACGGGTTAGCATCTCAGGGAGACAGTCACCCTGTCTCAAGATACGTAAATAGCCACCTTAAATAGGAAAATAAAAATGATAAAGGCCTCAAGTAGCAACAAGGCATGCACAATCACTATTGAATTAGATGAGAAAGTTGAGTCCGTTGAATTATTCATAAGGTTTGTCAGGCTGAATTTCTTCAGTAAGAAATACACTGGGATTATTACGGTTGTGATATTGCAATTTTGGGCTCTATGCATTATCCAGTAGGCTGGGCCTGCAGATGCACTAATAGCCTCTGACACCAGCAATTAACGTAAATTATTCCTCCACCCCGTCTCCACTAAGACCTATCTTCTGAAAGTGAGAACTCGAATCAATTTCACTTCTCTGAAATTGACACTGGACCAAATGGTGCAAAATAGGACTAAATGACAATAACTGATGATTATTTAGACAGTCATGGTCATTTAAGGCTCTGTCCCCTTCCGAAGCATCCATTTAGAAATTCTTAACTCCACAGGTGATGCAAATCTATTAAGCAAAACTACATTTAATTATTTTTTTTGACAAACATAAATTTAAAATTTAAATGCAACATCTGACAGTTGAATGGCGATGCACTCGGATTTAGTTGATTCGGTGACTAATGTTCACAGACTCTTGAAAAGTCACCCTTTTTAGGTTGTAACGTGGTGATAAAAGTATATCCTGTGTACACATTACATTTGATACTTTGTTGTAGTTGTGTCGTTCACACACGATGTGTTAACAACGTAAAATATCAATTGAGAATTTTCTTTCTATCTTTTGATTTGGCAATTTCTCTCCGTTTTCAGAACAATAGAAATTCACGCTGCGATTTGGTCCAAGTAAGGGACCATTAGAAATAAAGAGTTACTCGTGGGTTCTTAAATGTGCGAAAATCAATGTTAATATCATGTGAAATATTAAGGACTCGCAGAACGCGATTGTTTAGTTTTCTTGAGGTTGCGTTAAAAATCCATAACGCATGAACTTTCTGTCCCTTTGGGAAACATTTGGCGAAAACAACAAACTTCTACGATCTCAAAATAATAGAAAATTCATTGACTAAGTCAAATTAAAAAACGTTGAATTTCTATCTGAGTGAATTTTTTTTTTCCATTTAAATTACTGAAATACAATAGAATAAATGCTGGTTTTACTAGTTTTGGTTAGAATGACTTTTTTATGAGTGCCTTACTTGTGTAGTTTGTAATTTGCTAAATAAGCATATTCAATAAAATTTTCGGTACAGTAAGAGTGAAAGGAAGTAAATGAGTTTCAAATTGAAGGGTACATAAATTGTCCATAGGTTATGCCCGAAGCAAGTGGCAAATACGTAGCATTATTTTCGGTTTATATTTTGCGAAAACTACCAAATCACAGTGTCATAAACGGTCATAAATGGAGATTGTTACAAGAACATGTAAGAAGATAATAATTTGACCACTGATGATGACACTTAAGGGTTATTGGTCTGTGATCTTCCTAGAATGGAGATGCTCTTTTAGGCATCACCTCTGGTCATTTAGTCGGGCGGGCGGATGGGACGGGGGAGGTGTACGCTCTGCCGTAATGCCCCCGTAAACGAGCTGCCAACAGTTCTTGTTACATCAAATAGACTCCTTTCTTTTAATCGTTCTCGTTTTTTTTAAGTATCTAAAACACTAAAAGCTAAAGTGTAATTTTTGTACAAAATTTTTAAGGTCTATCTTACGATTGTTCAGAATGCGAAGTTTGAACAATAGCTTTACCATTCGCGAGTTAATCAGCCGAAGTGCGTTATCCGTGCACAGATAAAAAAAGCGAACACCAAGTAAATACATAAGGTGAAAAAATTACTGTATGTTAAAATTGCACATAGATATTGATAATTAATGATCATAATGTCGATGATATCAACACATACCTGCTCAGAACGGAAGCGAAGAGTTTTTTCTTCTGTTTTCTATTTTAAATTTTTGTCAAAATGTGCGTTAAATTGTGAATTTACATGAGGGATGTTTCAACACGCCAATATTTCTCAGATGCAATTGTGACTTTTTCGTTGCCCCATATTCTTTCGAAATTATATTTTTCTTGTCCAGAAATGTTCCATCACTTTAAAACTACCCTTCAATTGTAAATCACAACTCTCAACTAGACGTTAATTTAGCCATTTAGTTCATTACAGGTGAAACCTAATAAAAATGTAAATTACCAGTAAATGTAAACAACAATTTGAGGTAAATGTCTACATTTTGCGATAACAAGCCAGTTCATTTCCATAATGTACATAGGGGTAATTTAGGCACCCTTCAATTGAAAAGGAATCAACTCCCTACACACTTCCATATAAGGAAATTCAATGCCAAATGGTGTATTTTACTTTTTCTTTGATCTAGTTGCAAACATATAATTGTCAAAATTGAAATATTTCCTAATGGAAGATTTTAGCATACGCAAAAATGTAAGTTCAGTCAGTTCTTCAGTGCTTGCAAAACCTCCACTTATTTGCGCATGAAAGTACATGTACGAGATTCCCGCTCTTTGCAGAATATGTGTAGTGTGAAGGGTTTTATTTTATTTTAGATTCTATAATTTTTTTAATATTGTAAATAAAGTCCAACTATACGTGCAGTTGTTGTACAGAAGATTATCAGATTTACAGGAATTACACTTTTTTAACTTATCAATTCCATTAAAATGCAGCATGACAAAAATATCAAAATCAGTTTAGTTGATTTATCGGGAACATTAATCATACATGTATTTATATTATCGCATAGGTTTTTATGACAGAAAAGGGTTAAACATTTTGCTAAAATTTTGATCAGGTTTTTGGCTCATGTGGCATAATTGCCAAAGAGCCTATCGAATCATGAATTGTCCGTCGTTGTCGTCGTCGGCATTGTCATCGTCTGTGCACAGCTGCCCTGAGCACACTACTGATTGAAGAGACCTCATATCTTACACACATATGCACCTATGTCCTATCTCAAAGCCTACCAAACATTATGTTGCTGTGGCCATTATTCTCAAATTGGAAGCCATATTTGGTTTTTTTAACCTTCACATTTGGCAGCTTCATGCATGTATATACCCTCTTTATTTCCTGTAACAATTATATTGATGCCACCAATATTTGCAGTTTGGCAGCCATATTTATGTTTTTCATAGGTCACTTATTTCGAACTTGATCTTAGACACTTCATTTGTATCCATGTGATATTGTGACCTATATTGTCTTAGTTTTATGATAATGCCCAATGAGCTCAGGTCCATCTGGACTTATTTTTCATCTTAGCTAACAGATCAGTTGCGAATAAAAGCCACAGTGGGCCCAGGGTCATCGAGGTAGCATTAAAATGAAGAGATTTTGGGCCGTTGGAGGGGGGGGGGCTAGTTGGTTCGAAACATGCACGCAGAATATTGTACTTGAATATCACAGCAATCTTGATGACAAAAGCAGGTTGAGACTACCAACGCCTTTACAAAATCATATCACCAACTCTTGGTTTGTACAATAGACTTTCTATTGTTCCCAAAATAAATGGGAATTTTTTCTCTGTCAGTATAATTAATAATAGTAAACAACCTCTTTGTTACGTCATTATTCTGGTAATAATTATGGCAAATGAAAATATGTTCGTATGCATTCGCACGTTCTTCCTTAAAGGTTTTTGAAGACAATTTGCCCGAAAGTAGTATATCATGCAGCTAGGGATGTTACATCGGTTTAAATTACTAATTTGTCGTATTAATTAGATATTTTTAGAATTCTGCAATTCACACGTTGTTTTTCACAAGTGGCACCAGCTTTGGTAGAACTGATAATGATGCATCATGCATGATGTCGTCTCAGAATTTACAATTGTAGACTAATTTAATTAACGTTATCAATGCGATACGTCAATCTATTTGTGGAGGAATAAATTATAGTCCACTGCTTATTTATTGCAACCCCTTCTAGCTATGAACGTGATGCTAACTACCATTGTCAACAGATGTTTTCATGGGAATAATTCACTGGAAAAAGGACATGCTAATCGTAATTAAAATATGTCACTGTTGCAAGATTATTTAGAACAAAATGAGATTCGAAGCACACGAAAAAGTCAATTATCTTTTTGATGCATTGTTTGTGCATGCTGCTTATCTGATTGTATCACCATACGATGATCCATCATTGCCAAAAGTTTCTATATTATTAATATATACTACAGATAACCACCTTGTTAATGATTTCGAATTTTTTACCAAACCGCGTTGGGGATATCGATTCCTGAAATTGAGCCATATTTTATCAAGTTACCCATCGCCATGTTGGTAATAAATTGACACTATCAATGCATTATTTAAGAGAGAACTAATCATTTGCCAGTAAATTGAATCCATCACTGGCTCAGTATGGTACATAATAAGTCATTTCCCATAAAGACCATCAATTGATAATAGAAATTAAATTATGTTTTCGACATGACAGGAACAAATGACTTGCATCGTCAATCACGTAGCTCAACGGGATCCGATTCCACTGCTCCGCGAGAGACGATTGGGTCCATTTCGGCCCAAAATGAAAACGATCCTGTGCTTGATAAGGCTATTTTGCTAAAATTTGAAATCAAGGATTGATGTGCTTGTATTATGTTTTGTAAATGACCACTTATCAAGACACATTTTGTAGAATAATTTGGGGTTTCCATCAGTTAGTTCAACCACAGAACCTGCTCGAGAATTGTCATCAATTGAAACAACTTTTTGCTGGTATTGGTCGCAAATGATCAAGGCCCTTTCTTACACTCTGTGTAGTGTGTACAGAGTCTGTGTCTAAATCTCCATTACGCGGGGACTCAAGGAAATAGCCAGCACGTTGCAAGACATGCAAAAGTCTTGTACCCCAAGAGAATAAGTGCATAACCTTTGGTGAACAAGACTTAATTGCCATAGTCAATCAGTTACTCGTATGATGTATTGCCACCCTGACGACATGCCTTCTATCAATTCTGTGCAAATGTGAATGGTATCACTTCCATAATAAATCACGTCCTTTACTGTCTATAACGGGGTAATTAGAAAGAATCTGTATCAGGTTTTAACACGGGCTTTCCTGGAAACAGACTTTAACGATATGAAAAAAAACCATCTAGTTTAGAAAGGTCTTAGGTTGGAAGTGTCTTACTAAATACAGTAACACAAACCAGGAATTGACTCAAAAGTTGAGGTTCAGTTTTGAGATGTACTTTTAATGTGGTTTTCCCATTTTATGCGGTGGTATATTTAACCGTGATTTCTGCCTGTGCTGGGGGTCGCTTACTAATGAATCCTATGCGTTTACCAGTGCAGGTAGACATTCTTCTTTGCGTGGTTATCGTACACTTCTTATTCGCACATAGTTCCTGTAGGAAGGTGTTGGATCACCCAAGATACAAACGAAACCATGTCGTAAACTTGATTTTACGAAGATTTAGACATTTGAAAAAAGAATCAAGAAAACAGACCCGAAAGTTTATTATTTAGGTTTGGGAAGAATTACACGCTGTGCTATGAACGCGAACTAAACACAGCTGGAAATTTTATTGTTCAAAACAAATCAGAATTTCCATCTGATTTGAACTTAAGGAAGAAGTGCTTAACAGTGTTTTTATCAATAAATAAAATAAAATTGTCTAGTGGCAGAAACTTTCTGTCAGTTTGTGCGAACATTACGATAGAAACCAGGTCGGGTGTGAAATTTGCTAATGTCATAGCAAATCATGAAAAAATAGGTAGAAAGTAGGTAGATGATCATTAAAAAATAGGTCCAGGTGGACTTGGGCTCATTTGACCTGATTAAAAACGGGCAAGAGAATACTAGACACAATATACTTGAACACAAATGCATAAATTGCCAACTACAAATATAACTGCCAAACTATAATAAATACCAACAACACAACACAATAACAAATATGGCTGTCAATTGTAGAATATAGTCACAGTAATGTAATTTTTGCGAAGCATTTTCATTGAGAGGGAACATAGATGCATTTGTGCATAATTCAGGACAACAACGACAGACAATTCACGATTCTGTTTTCACCATGACATAGATTTTTGTTTGTATTTCCAGTTGATTTATTACAATGTATTGTCTGTAAAATTCAAGACAATAGACAACTCTGAATCTTCTGAACTGACAAGATGTCTTGGATAATTTTGCTGCTGTGACAATCAAAATATTTATGATGCAATTTTACGCAATACAAGTATGTTTAAATCATTTGTTTTGAGAATTGCAAACCTTCCATGTAATTTGATTAATGATGCAAAGTATCTTTTTGTGCAAAACAGTAGAGGTTGTAAGGTCTGTTTTTGTCATCAGTAGATTTGAGTTTTACTTTGAGTCAGTATTTAGCAGCACACCACTGCGACCCTGCGTGAACCCTGACCCGAAACTACTCAGTAATATACGCTAATATCACCCTCTCTTCGATAACATGGGAAACTTTCCCTGACAAGAAGAGATATGGTGATCAGCATGAAATAAAGCAGAGAAACAAAGTGACAAATTTCACATTAATCATCTCATTAAGATAAAAAAATGGGTTTCTTTTCGAAACGTAAGTTGCGGTATGTCATTCGTTTTGCGACTTATTATGTACTGTCCTGTAAATTAAATGTAATTTAAGCAGATGAGTTGTTTGAAAGTAATGCAACTCTAACCCATTAAAGTATGTGAACATGTGTGTAAAAAAGTTTCTTCAATATTAATGGTCAGTACAATTGTGTATCCACTTTCGTAAACTACAGTATGTCTTTTTCTGAACAATGGCAGCAGAATTAGGGAGAGGGCAAGACGAAAAAAGGACAATGTCTGTTAGCACTTAACAGGTCGCTACATTGCTAATGCACCCAAATTGAATGTGTTCCATAAACATTGTTTTTCTTTTTCTTAGATCTTAGATATGTTATCTATTATAAATAAATACCCGCATCAGTAGTGCTTTTACACTAATAAATTATCCACCATTGTTCCTAGTTTTTGGCTCATTTGGCATATATGCCAAAGAGCCTATAGAATCATGAATTGTCCGTCGTCCAGCATCGTTGTTGTCATTGTCATCATAATCGTTGTTGGCGTCTGTTCACACTCACCCTGAGCACACTATTAATTATAGAGACTTCATATTTTACACACATATGCACCTATGTCCCCAATGAATGCCCAGCAATTATTATGTTCCTTTGACCATCATTCTTCAATTGGCAGCCATATTTGTAATTTTCTTTGAACCTTGCTCCTTGACATGCATTTGATGGCAGAAACTTCATATTTGACAGTCTTATGCTCCTACATACCCTCTTCATTTATTGTAAAATATATATTGATGCCACATATATTTCCAGTTTGGTGGCCATATTTGTGTTTTTCATAGGTTCACATATTGGAAATTTCATCTAAAACACTTTATTTGTATTCATGTGATATTGTGACTTAGATTATCATAGTTATTTTGATAATGCCAAATGAGCTCAGGTCCATCTGGACCTATTTTTAGCTTCTCTCTTGTATATTTTGGAATACATGAATTTTCGAAATCCTTGTTAGCTTGGACAGTGATCCTAAATAAGGGAAGATGATCTACTCTGTGTACATACTGAACATTTTTATTTCCAGGTAACTGCAAACTGCACTTTACACAATGTGTGAATAAAGTTATCAACACAAGTTTCGCTCAATTTACTCGGCAACTTCAAAGAACATTCCTGCTTTCCCCTACATTTTCATTAAGTCCAATCTGGGCTGGAACTTAAAATTCGGACAGGAAATTTATTCCTCCCCCCCCCCCCATTTTACCCGAGAATATAGAAACCTAGAAATCTACACGTTTATAGCGCTCAAAATTAGATGTGTTGACATTTCTAACTTTGATGTCAAAGTGTATTAGCCAATGTTATAGTAAAGTTTCCATGAAATTGCTCCGAAGGTGTGTGCTGGGTCAATTAAACCCTAAACGGGATGCGTGGCTAATATCACCAGTTAAGTTGCTGGATAATTCAGATACTAACCACTAAAATATGTCTTCCAGGGTTTTCTGTAAATTTAGTTCACACTTTTAGCAGTGATGACTGGTGAGTTACTGACGCTAGTTCATACTGTATAAAAAATTAGAACCAGGTTAAAAATGAAATATAATTTCTTGCTTTTACGTGTGTTCGTATTAATTGCCGAGAAAGTGTCTTTTATGACTTATAATGGAAGCTATTTAGTTTAAATATGCATTGACAAAATTAAAGCTAAATATTCATGAATATGATTTTCTGGGATTGTCATCAGTAGCAAAATCAAAAATTCTCATCCTGGGATGATTTATACCCAGAGTACCAAAAGTTCGGAATGAAATATGTCCAAAAGGCAGATAATTTTGACAGCTTAGTAATGCGAAATTTATGATATGGATATTAATAATTTCAACCGGAGTTTTAGGGGTGGATAACGAGAGTAGCCCCGTTGAGCGAGGGGCTTATGTTACCCTCCGGATGGGGGGAGTCCTCAGTCGGGAGGTAGAGGAACCGATGGCTTGTGTGCGTTTGAATTTTCGTAAGTACAAAGCCATGTGTACTATAGCATCCAAATGTGAACAATAACTTGAGAGAATCTGAAATTTTATGTAAGATTTTTTGTTTCGGTAAGAATGTTGGTAATTGTCCTCGTCAATAGAACAGCTTGAATACCCATTGTTTAGAAATCGAGAGTCTCTGAGAAAATCTTTTTTACCAAATTTTCTAAAATTGTTTAGATTTCTGGAAACATCATTCGCCATAGTTGTAACATTTCTCTTTACGTACTCATTAGATCACAATTGTAAGTTTTTGTAGAACACTCAACGTTTTAATGAAACTTTTAGAGAAGAAGTTCTTACTCCAAAATGATAAAACAAACGTAAGAAAGTTGCATAAGAAAACAACTGTAAGAACCAGATGAATGGCCATCAATCAAGTTTAGAGCCCTCGCCTTTTCAAGTAGATTATAATCCCACGCTTGTGCCTTTCAAACAAACTATCATCACCTCATCATGATTAATCTTCATTAGTTAATTAGTCTGATTAGCGCCTCCCCAGCTTTGCTAACATGGCCCATGGGAATAGCCAAGCTGCTTCTCATTTCAACATAATCGGTTAATAGTCTTCAAGATGCCTGAAAATTGGGCAACGCCATTTAGTAGTCATTTATCAAAATTATGACATATAAGTATATTAGTGGCACATGTGAGCAGCAGAATTGCTTTTAGGCAAATTAGATTATTACCTGTAGGAATTCTTTGAATACTACACGAATTGGTACCAGGAAAGGTTTCAAAATATTAGTGAAGTTCATAAATATTTTGTAAACAATGTGAAGGCTTTATTATGTATCATAATGATGTGATGCTCCAACCGTATGCGATGTCATAAACAGGTGATCTTACATGTAATATGTTTCCCTACGATTATTTCATTTTGTAAAATATGTTCCACATTTGGACAATACCAGGAAATATTTCTCAAACACGAAAAGTATTCTCACTGTACAATGAAGTCAATCATAGAACATACCTTGTGAGTTGTCCAATGTGAACAACAGAATTTGAAAATCATATCAGTTTTAGAACAATAGAATTCCATGCTGTGTAAAATTTCCTTGTTGTCAAGCGTTCCACAATTTACAGAAATTTCAGGAGTTAATTAAATTTCCCTTCATATTATTAATTTATACGGTTCTTTATGCCTATGAAAGATGCACTATGAAATTGCATACAAATGAAATAGATTTCCCAAGCTCAATTACATTAATCACCGATGAAAACATCAAACCTTTACATACGTAAGGACCAAATACATTTGAAATGTGAGGACAGCAAAAAGGGTAATTTTAAACAACAATAAAAGTAACAGTATGTCTGTACACTCTGCATACCTTTTACGAGCAGATACACCCTTGTCGTACCCTTGGTGGGGTCCACGTTAACTAGAAGCCTTTATAAACATAACCAAGGCCAAACCACAAGAAAGTTAACAAGACGTGTAATTTTTATAACCTCAAGTATGTTGTATATGAAATAATGACAGTGTGCATTTCTGAGCTTGAACTGAAAAATAAGGATCGGAAACTGGGGTTTTTATGGCCTTTAATTTTGATTTACAGCATAGGTGGTCACAAACAGGATATTTTCACTTCGAGGCCTTTGATCTTTTTGAAGGCAATTTTCATTACATTAAGAAAAGCCACGGAGAGACCAGTTACATAAAGGAACGTATCTTCTATTTGAAAATTAAATGCATAACCACTTCAGTCCGCATACTTATGAACCGGCGACAAAAACAAGCAGCACAAGAAAATGGAACATTTCATAACAAAAGATTTCCATGCTGTGCAATTCACACAAAGGAAAATACGGAGTGAAACACTCATGTTCCAAAATTATGGATTACTGTATTACATTTTTGTTTTCGAACAGTTAGTATTATTGTTTGTTTTCTAATTAAATACATTCTGACCGAACTCTTTTTGAAGATAGTCGATGCATAAATATTTACAATTCATCCCATGGAGATTATTCATGAATTCTGGACTTAAAAAACGAATTTTGAATACAAAATATACATAATACATATTGGAGAAGTTTGCACACAATCTGTCGAAAAAAGTAACATATTTTGTTTCTTACCTTGATCACATTTTCCTTGCCCGTCAAGACCGTCAAATGTCTTACTTGTCATCTGCAGCAGGGCATCAAGAGGTGATTTCTTTTCTCCGTGGGGCTGAGGTTTACTGCTGGGATCATCTACCTCGATCTCCTGGTCTTCGTCCACGTCCGAGCTCGCCTCTGAGGACGGTGGGGGCGAGGAGGAGCTGGCCCATGGACGGACAAAGTGTCCCCCAGCAGCGGCTGCAGCAGCTGCGGCCGCCTGATGTGCAAGACCAGCCGCAGCCAGTCCAGCTGCATGGGCCGCTGTGAGATTCATCCGGGATAAATGTGCGATTCTGGGATCTCCAGCTGGGGACCCCTTCCTCTGTTCCTTCCTTTCCCTTTGGTCATTGTCCTCTTCTTTTCTCTTACGCTTTGCGGATGCTTCTTTGTCCAGTATATCAGAGATGGAGAAAGGTGTAAGAGGCTTGTTTGGGTTGCGAGGAGGGTGGATCTGAACCATGGCTAGTCTCTTGAGAGGTGCGTACCGATCTGATCCCGTTGTCAAAGCGTACATGTGTCTGTGATGAGTCGCGGGTGATATCTGTTGGTGACTGGCCGATGTGGTAAAGCTGCCTGCGTGAGCTAGGCTGATGGTGCCGCTGATTGAGGCAGCGATGTCTGCTGGGTGGTGTGGCAAGTGACCGGGGATTGGCCGACAAGGGGAATGGGGCAAGGCTACCACTGCGGTCTGAGGCGCCGTAAGTCCCGCTAAGACGTGACCCCCGTGAGCCGCAGACATCATCATTTTTCTACTCTTCTGTCCACACTAGAAAACTTCAAAGTTCACTGATAATGCTCAACTTACACAATCCAGAAATTTGCACTGACACTAATATACCCTTATTTTTTCGTGTGTCCCGACCTTATTTTCTTCAAAGGGTACTTCTTGGTTACCAATTTCCTCGAGAAAATTAACTGTTATGTAAACAACGATTTTGTCTCAGATGACTTCGCATAAATTTCCTTCCCTGACAATGTGACTTCTTCCTCCCGATAATAATGTTTCCAAAGTTTCAAATATTTTCAAATTCCATATACTAACGTTTGCCTCTGCAAGCAATCCGTGTACGTAGCACCCCACGCAATTTTCTTTTGTGTAGAAAATAAATCTTTCAACGAAATTAGAAATATATTTGAATTAAGTGTGCAATAGATATGAATAATGAGTTCACCACGGTTGTGGACAACTTGCGGTGTGTATCTCAGTGTCGTTTCCCATTCAACAGCTTCTAAAAACAGCAGAGTCCAAACACCGATCTAACCACCTGTGAAGCTGACCCACTGTGTGCCATATAAATATTGTCAACTGGTAGAATTATAGCCATTCCACGCTGACGTTTCATTAAAATTCCTCCTGGCTTGGTTCGAACAGAACAGCATCGAAGTGCAGCAACGAATAAATTGAGTGAAGCAGTTTTGGCGTGAAACAAATGATTACTCAAGAAGTGTCTGGTTCGATTTGGCGTAAGTGGTGCGTGTTGCTTGAGTCGTGTTGCTCGATGATAAAGTGGCTGAAGCCCTTGTCTCTGGTTGAAAACAGATGCTGCTAGCATCACTTAGCAGATGTCAGTGAAGGTTAAAAGTGATCATCTGTGCCTCTGTGAGCTGATTGGCTGACGGGCACTGCCGAATGACCCCTGTCGTGCCCTGTCGGAAGGCGCAGTCAGCTGCCCGAATCATGGCGAGGAATAATCACTCATCCTGCTCGTCTATTGGCTGATAATTAAATTACGACAAAAAGTTCCAAGGCATCTCCACCAATCATTTGAGCCGCTTTAAACGGCTAAATTAATTATCGGCAGACTTCAAAGCATCATATTGATATTGTAGAAGGATATAATGACAGAGCTGTCAACCTACGGGCAATTTATAATGGTTTGGTTGAGTGATCCCTCAGCCTAATGAGCCTATCTATTTACAGGCATGACATAGGTCCTTTCCCTCTGTTTAATTAATATCATTTTCTGCGCTTATCATAGCTGTTATTTTGACACGGATGATATTGATATTTTGCGGAAAATAAAATGGACCACACGGACTCAAAAGAGGGGGTGCAAAGCTGTCGAAAACAACAGCTTGTGTTATGTAAAATATGTGTGTATATTATAAACTACCAATGCTGTAACAACGAAGTGTATCCATAATATATGATGCAATTGGGTGCAAAAACTTTTCTCTAAACACAAAAATAGTACATCAGACTAATAAATTCTATTCTAATGACACAACTGAAGAGGAAAGCTATCAATTCGAAAAGATCCTTGTTAACTGAGACTGAGACATACAAGACGATTACAGTTCAGTATTTGTAAAGAAATTTGGAAACAAAAGAAACTAACACTGTGAGTTTTAAGATAAACAACAATCTACTTTAAATTTCGAAAAGAATCCAATTTCATCCAATATATTTGGAGTGATTAGAATACGTTTTTGATGTTTTGGTCTCTTCAACTCAAAATAGTATCTTTAAACTCAAGGAATAATTTGTATAGTCTTTGAAACAGTGTAGCCTTTCTTGTAGTGTTTTATGTACGTTAATTTTAAAAAAAGCGTGCATTTTTACACAAAGGAAAAAAATTATTGTCCGTTTTTTTGTGTTTTATTTCTTATCTGTAATGTGTACTTGGGCTGACTGTGCTGGATAAGAGGGGGGGGGGGCATATTTAAATTGTATTTATTTGTGGACAAAATGTCGCTATCTCGCTAAATTGTGTGGAATGAGCCCAAAATATGCTTTATCCTACTTACCCTATTTATGCAGTTTTCTCTGTGCAGGAACATTATACAAACGGTGTTTCATTTCAACCTTCTTTTTATACATTTGACCGAAGTAATATGTGTTGACTGTTGTATAATATATTTTAGCATCAGTAAACATTTTTAATGTAAAACAGTTTAATGTAATAACTACTGGTTTATGACTCATGGTGAAAACCCAATTGATGACTAATGATTGTGAAATACAACCAGAAGATTCTAAATGTCAAC
>JBCAUI010126983.1:0-18410 GCA_038406195.1 Haplosyllis anthogorgicola
AGCCTGGGTACACTTTTCTGCACTACATAAACTTGGATGATTAGGATCTTTTAAATTTAAAAAATTAGATATTGTATAAAATTAAACATGTAATTTGATACTGTGGTTAATAGGATATTACAGAAAAATTGTATTGAATTCTTTTGCTGTGATTTACACGACGAGAGACCTTTTAAGCAACGCTCTCTTTAGTTTATACCCAGTTTAGCTTCGCACTGTTTTAACCAGATTGTGGAGGATAAAATAATAAATCGTGCAGTCCTTTAGTCGCTTTTTTTGTCAAAAACATAACCATTTCAACTCAGCGTGTGCCATTTGTCCATTACGATAAAGTCTCCTCCTCATAAAGTTACCAGAGAAACCTGAAATTTACAAGAAGAAATTGCATGTCATCAACCTCTCAGCATATTTAACGTATGGTGATAGGATATTGTAATATTTATTGCATGCGTAGTTTAATGAAATTAGGTAAATAAGATCCCAATGTGTTCAAGGTAATAGTTTGGTCTTAAATCTACCCTTTGGTATACAATTTCTGCAAGGTCATTGATATACTTTACATTGCTATTCTAGGCACCACATTTCTTTCATTTTATGGGATCATAATACTCTACCTAGAATACTAAATATGTTACTTTACAAAAAAAGGCAAAACATTTGTCTGTTTACCGTTTGAATTTTTCTTTCACAAGGGATTCTTTTCAAGACACGTAAAAAGTATCAAATAAAAGATTTTACAAGGACTAACGTTGTTTTCAAAAGACACAGTCATCAAGTATTTTTTTTTCAAGTGCGCAAGTATCGGCAAACTCCAAACTGGGGCCATGGACGCCTGCGATAGAAGTTGATGTGGTGGTGATGGTGGGTTGAAAGTTTGATGACCATTAATGATGGAAAGATGCCTTGCAGAAAATAAATTCTTTCAAAAAACTCAGTTAGACTCTACCCCTCCTAAATGTACGCACGTTAGATGTTCCTTTGAAAAAATAAATATCAAACGTTGATCATAATGCTTATCAAATTCATACAGATAATTTCACTTTTTTAACAAAAAATTGCTGTTTTTGTGAATGTTTATTAACTTCACATGTCTTTGATTGGTTACATCAATGGAATGAAATTGTTTTCAAATTTAGCGAAAACAAAACAATGTGATGAGGAACAAAGAGTCAAGATATGATGTCTTGGATAGTGTTCACCAAAATAATTTTATTTACATCTTTAACTACCATTCCTTACTTAAATTCTAAAATGTCTTGAAAGCTTCTCCTCATGTTACAGTACCCGTCATGCTGTGAGTTAAATATGTACCTACTCCAAATACGGAGATTCAATATGTCGCGGAATAGGCAAATTACAAGCACACACAGTGAGATAATTACAAAAGTGATATTTCATTACATGAATTTTACGCAAAGAAGTATCTCCAAGAAAATCGTTTAATTTTTGCTGTCATTTTAAGACGATGGCGCATGTTTTCTGGGTGCCAGTAAAAACACGGCATTAGCTTTGTCATGTTTAGGAAAGATATTATCTTGCCCGTTTGATTGTATGTAAATAAACTTTTAGTTGTCCCATTACTTCATTTATTTACCACAATTCAAAAAGTAGAAGCACAAAAATATTAAACTGGAATAACTTAAAACCCTTTATAGGGGAAATTCTAATGAACAGAAATAAATAAAGAAATCGGCAAGATAATATCTTACCTAAACTTGGCAAAGCTAAGGAGGCAGAAAAATTGTGTAAAGTTTGTATATAGTGGGGCTAAAACAGTTGATTTGGACATATATCTTTTACAACATTAGATTTAAAGTTGAATTTCTCTGCCATCGCTCACTGTTCCGGCATTAATGTCAAATTAGAAATGACCCACGTTGGTCTGACTACAGCCTACTGACTTTTTTCCTTAAAAAAACAGGAGCTTTAAATTTGTAAACACTTTGTAAAGAATGTCTTAGATTGATGAACTAAGTAACCTGGGACACAACCATTTATACATGTATGTCACTAACACACGTGTTGATATATGATATAATGTGATCAATTTATATTATTGCCAGGTACCTTGGTGCAACTTGTCATTTATCCTTTATGGGAAGACAAGTGTGGCGAAATCAAGTCATACAAAATCACAATGATAATACCCATGTAGCAGTTTTCTCTTCAAATATTTCAGTTTGCTAATAACACTTAAATTGAGAATAGCTCCAACCATTCTTGTGTCCTGGAGAATAAGCCTCCAATTAAAATATTAATAATATTGGCTTGAGGGAAATGAATTTATTTTTTATGATAAGTGCAGTAGAACTTTGATAACCCCAATAAAAAGAATGTTGTTATTCACATGGAAGTTTTGTTTGATTTGAGATAACACTGTAACAAATGCCAATGCTAGGAGTTTTGAATAAAATTAAATGGGACAAATCTTATTTGGGGAAATACGTAATGTTTGATGCAAACCCCTTCTGTGCACTTTTCCTGGTAATCCTTAAGAGATTATTATCACAACAATAAATACTCGAGTCTATTCTTTGCTCAGGTAAATTTCCAGATAAGTTGATGATAAATTGGTGACATCACGTTTGTGAGAGAAATCCTAATTTCTTGCTTATCATTCATTCCAGAGGGAATCTGCCACAGGCACTGGATGTTTCACGAAAAGAAAACACATGTAGAAAATAAAACTCTTTTCCAAGAAAGATCTTATTTATTTTTTCAAATGCATGTGCATCACACTAACAAGTGGACAAAAAGGTTTATCATACATAGTGTAGACTATAACATCCGAAACCGAACCACCTTAAAGTTACAATCTCCCAAACAAAAAGCCAAAAGTTAAACACCGAAAACATTTTAACAACAGGATTTTACATTGTCCTCTTACGTGTGGTGCCAGAAGAGACCATACCGATTTTTTTACAGGTGACATACACCTCACAAGAAGAAAATAAATTTTTGAAAAACAGAGTTTGGGCCTATGCTGCAGAAGGGAATTCCTATTCTATAAGCATAAAGGTTCGCAAATTGATATAAATTTCCTGAACTGTTTCAGAGCCTTGTGGTGGAAACCCAGCTGACGTTATATTTTTACTGGACACATCAAACAGTATTTGGGGTCCTGATTTTGAGAAACAGCTAGATTTTGTGAAAGAGGTAAAGAAATGTTACTCATTTACTTAATTAAGTAATTTACTTGTCAAAACATTACATTACACTTGCATCTTTGCATTTTTAATTCATCGTTTCGTGCAGGTGGTTGCCAGATTTCAGATAACCAAAGACAAGCAACGGGTCGGAGTAGTTACGTTTAGCAGTAATATTCACACAGAATTCCACCTTAATGCCTTTACAAGGTAAGCCCTTAAGGACTCAATTTGTCACAAACTTGTTAACGGTGTTTTGATGAACGTTCCAATCGTGGACAAAGAAGTCAAAGCTCCCGCAAATACTTCAGCTTCATATTCAATCCCACCTACATGATTAACCTTTCCATCGTTTTTGCCCAAAATAGCTTCGGGTTTCACGAAAGATAATCGTGAGTTTGAACATTCCTCGTTACATTTAGGTGAAAGGTATTCTTTAGGCTGCTTGACAAGCCAATGAAATAAATTCAAGTCAAACCTTGTACTCTCTCTCTCTTTGTCTTAAATTATTTTCAGTAGGATTTCAATTGTATTAAATTATTTTCAGTAGGATTTCAATTTATTTTGTCACGTATATTTTGAAAAGTTTACTTTAAGTTCTTTAAGTTCTTCTCAGTACACAGAATTAGTATCAGAATAGCGCACCAAAAGCACAGCGTGAAATTCTTTCGTTCTCTCCTTTGTTCTCTTCGTTTCCAAAATGATACGATTTCTGTGTACTGCTGGGGGTTATTTCAGTAAGTATGGTGTTCGAAAGGCGATTGAACGGATAGTTCACACTGGGGGAACAGCCACGAGAACAGGCGACGCTCTGCGTTTTATGCGAAGGAACAGCTTCCTCCCCAGAAATGGTGGTAGAGATGGAGTTACAAAGGTATCATACTTTTTCATCTGCAGTGCGGAGTATTTTGTCTTCAAACTTCTCACTATTAAAGAATATTTCTCCCTTTGCTGACCATTGTCTCTTGCTTGCCCAGCAGGGGATCTAGTATTCATTCATGGTACAGTCGAGTTCAATCATGTCACCACTACAGTCATCAATGTACTTATACTTACTTACTATAGGGAAGTACAATATGTCACCACAATAATCACTTGTGATGAAAGAATGACTATTTTCCTAACTCATTATTTGTATTGCAACGTCTATAAGTGATGCATGGCAGCACATTAGACTGCGACAATCCGAATTACAACAGTTTCGAGATATAGGCATACTGAATAATATATATCTAAACTACATCCAGGACCACTTTCAATATGTTTCATCTTTTTGTTTTCGAACATCAGATTGGCATTGTCATAACGGACGGACGTTCGACGAACACGTCGCATACAGCTCACGAGGCCCACAGAACCAGGTCCAAGGGTATTCACTTGTTTGCGGTAGGAGTCGGCAACAGAATAGACATACACGAATTGTATGCTATCGCCTCCAGACCCCGACAGGAATATGCATTTAGAGTCAGAAGTTTTGCTGCCCTGGACTCCATAAAAGAGTTGCTTGCTATACAGACTTGTACAGGTACAACAGTTTTCACGTTGAAACTCAGTTGGCCGCTTAACACAGAACTTCATCCCATGAATTATTTTAATTTTAATTTTAAAATTTTATGCTGTTTGTATACAAAATACACAGCGTGAAATTCCATTCTTCTTAAATGAAGAAGCATAAAAAGCAAATCTGTTAAAAAGACACGTTGACTACTGAAAAACTAGATCAGGGTTGCCACCGGTCAGGGAAAAGTCAGGGAAAAAATTAATTTTCTCCAGGTCAGGGAAAAGTCAGGGAATTTGGTTCTCAGTCAGAGAATTTTAAGATTTTAATCAAGGTCAGGGAAAAGTCAGGGAATTGTGATCTGACTATAATATTTACTTGTCATTTTCAATATGTTATGGCTCAAAATTTTGTAGCCTTGCTTCACTTGGCATAAATTCCCAAAACTACTACCTTGTTGCCATAGATAGTCATGATGTCAGAATTGTTATTTAAAACTCTCAACAGATTTTATAGAAAACAATCTAAGTTTGCTTCCCACTTGTGAATTATTGTGATAGTTACATGGTAAAAGTGGCTGTTCATGCCTTGCAAATATTCTTTATGGTCAGGGAAAATGACCGATTGATCAGGGAGAATTCAGGGAAAAGTCAGGGAATTTTGAACTGACTGAAGAGTGGCAACCCTGTAGATAGAGGTCATGCAAAATTCAGAGATAATACAAAGCCAACTATCGTGGACATTTTTCGTCCCTGTTGTGTCCAAGTACAGTTTGCATGCATATCAGATATTTAATGTAACCGAAGTTACATTGGTGTAACTAATTTCTTCAGTGACGGATCCACCAACTACCCTGCCTCCTTCGACAACACCAATGCCCACGACAGTACCGTCAACAACATTGACAACAACAACAGAAGACACAACATTGAGAAAACTTAAAGTGAGTTGTCAGTAAAAAAGCAACGGAAAAACACAAATTTCCTGAACCATATCTAAACTAGACAATCCAGTAGGTTGTAAAGCCATTGCATTGCCCCCAAATGCAACCCCCACAACCAAAACCCATTAGAAATTCTAAAATTAAACAGCAATCAACAATTTTTATCAGTTTAGGCATAAAAGTGGATTTAAAGTGACAATTTACTTAGATATCCCATTCAAAGTCATTATTTTTGCCCAATTAGGTCTCAAAGTCAGCTTAAAGTGACAATTTACTTAGATATGCTATTTAAAGTAACATTTTTTTGGCCAATTAGGTCTTAAAGTGGATTTAAAGTGACAATTTACTTAGATATCCCATTTAAAGTAACGATTTTTGACCATTTAGGTCTTAAAGTGGATTTAAAGTGATGATTTACTTAGATATCCCATTTAAAGTAACGATTTTTACCTAATTAGGTCTTATAGTGGTGTTGCATGTTGCAAGTGCACACTGTTTATCCCTTGAGGAAGCTCCCTCAACTCACTGCATACATGTGCCTTGGTGTTGCAAGTTGCAAGTGCACACTGTATGTACTTTGAGCCAACTCCATAAAGAAAGTCTAAGTCCAATAGCAAAATACACTAAAAATTTTTTCCCTACAAAGTGTCTGAAATGGCCAGAAATGCATTTTCCCAAATCTGATGATGATGATGAGGGGGGGGGGTCTTGCACTTGCAAACTTTCAGCACTGCATATCTACGAACTCCTACTTGAATACAAAAAGCTGTTGCATTACCATGCAATGGCTTAACAAACAAGTATTTCGATAAACTGCTATTGTTTAAAAATGTTTGTCTGCAAACAGGCATTCGATCAAAGTGGTTCATTTATCTGGGGAGTGTGTGACCTATGATCACTTTCAGTCTGTGGTAACCAAAATGCCATCAAATCATATCAGCTAATGTTGTTTCGTCTCCTACTATACTCAGTGACTGATTAGCTCTTGACATTCAATATCATCGCTTGACATGCTAATTTCCACAGGAAATTTTTGCGGATCTGCACCACCAACATTGTCCTGGATAACGCAACATTTTCCCTTTATCACGTACTTTGCTAATTTAGCCTTCCAAAGACATCGCACCTTGCATACTGTCAGTATTGGTCGCTAAAAGGCATTTTACTAGTTTTAACCCATGTTAAGAACTCACCCAAAACCAACCTTGGTGTGAGCCACCTACTTAACCGGTTTGCATTTGGGGGCAATGCAACGGCTTTGCAACCTACTGGATTGTCTAGTTACTGTTTCCAACGGGAGTGACAATTTCAGTTGATTTATAGGCAAAAACTTGCTTCACATGATGAGTGAAAGATGCTGCTTCTTTTCTTACTTTAAAAAGAAATCCTCAATTTCGCGATTTGAAATCGAAGAGTTTAACCACAGTGTTATCATCTTTAATTAACCAATCCAAGTTGCGTCACAAAAAGGCTGTAGTTGGAGAGTTTAATATTGAACTTTTTTAGGCATTTTGACTGCGACAAAATAGCTCGTAACAAATAAACAACAACAACAACAACACAGAGAAAGAGAACGCGATCAAGCATTGAAGCGCTCAATATTTATAATTTTTGTATCTGCTATACTGCTTCTGTACTGGTATATCTGGATCAATTGTGCCACAAATTGGCTTTGTATGGCTTTGTATTGGCTTTGTATTGGCTTGTGAAGCTTGACAGGAATAATCACGATTAACCATGTATTATCTTGATTAAACCAAGCAATTCGCTGGATTAATGAGACTAAAACTATTCCGGTATACATGTCTTCTACTCAATTGAACACTGATGATGT
The DNA here is from genome assembly GCA_038406195.1 of Haplosyllis anthogorgicola. NCBI lineage: Eukaryota > Metazoa > Annelida > Polychaeta > Phyllodocida > Syllidae > Haplosyllis > Haplosyllis anthogorgicola. The sequence goes on from JBCAUI010126983.1 coordinate 7,422, forward strand.
TAGATGTGATGATCAATGGATCATTTTCAGGAGCAATGCTAGTTCAGTTTACCATAAATGCCCTTGCAATTCATCGACTTTTCTCATAAAATAGAAGTAAAATACCAGGCCTTCTAACCTGACCTCCGATTGACTTGCAATTGCTTCCCCGTTCGCCGATTTGTCGAGTTAAGGCAGCCATGCAAGCTTTAAGATGTATAGTTGGGTGATTTTGGAAAAACGTATGCTTATTCAAAATTTAAATTTTCAGATTGCACAAGTAGTTTCTTTTTTACGTTGAATGGGGATCAAGGAAGTTCAAATACAGTAGAACCTGCCTTGAACGACACCTGTCTTGGGCGACATCCTGCCTTGAACGACACTTTTTCCTTTGGATGTTAGCTGTTAAAACTAGTTTAAATGACCCTTTCTTGGGCGACAACCTGCCTTTTACGACACTTTTGAGAGGGAAAAGTTCAGTGTCGCTCAAGACAGGTTCTACTGTACATAATTTAACCGATCTGCAGAGATTAATTAAGCAAATTTCCGCACACCCGCATTCAGCGATTCTTCTTCTTCTAACATACTTATAAAGTAATAATTCAATTGATTTTTTGTCCATGACAGTCTGATATTATGTCAGATAAATGGCCAGCGTAGGGATTAATTAAACAGAGCGTGTATTTACACATCTGCCAACGACATACGAAGTTGTTGTTTGATGTTTATTCTTTTTATTTAATTCACATACTATTTAGATTGCGCTTCAAAAAAGCAGCTGACAATCATGTACCACACCTTAATATATTTGATAAATATGACTTTGACTACGTGGACGTATTTAATTCATAAATACATGCAGATATTTAAAATTCACATGAGAACTGTTGATCGTTTACATTGCAATGAGTCCATTAATTGATCTCAATGAATTCATAAATAATTGTTGACTAATAATTAATAACAGTTATTTTGGCAACAGATAATATCCCTTAACAGTAATAACATTATTGCCAGACACGGATATGTCTATTATCATACACATCATGACAGTGGTATTTGTATACGTATACATGACATACACCTTCTGTTAAATGCACATCAAATTTGGTAATTATGCTCAATGCTAATATGGCGACGTAGATATTGTTTTGTACTGTATTTTTTCTAATTATGACAACCACAACAGAATAAAAATTAATTCAACGTTTTTACCGAAGCACGAAGGATGGTTACTTTTTTTGTTTTTATGGAACCCTCCAAGATTAGTTTTAGCACACGGTGCCATAATAAGGGAAAATACCACACAGACCTGTAAATAATTACTGGCAGCCATACTTGTTCCGTGCTTTATTGTTTGGCGCATATGCGAGTACTTTGAAAAAGGGTCGTATGTTTAAACGTATAATTGCTACTGTGATAAAAAGAAGAATAGTTTACGCATCTGTCGATCTGTTGTCGCTTGTTTTGTTTTGTTCGTGGGAAAGTACGTGAGAATTAAACAATAAGCGTACAAGCATAATTCTTGTTATCTTTTTTTATTTCTTGTTTTTGGAAAACTTTCAGATAAATTTATCAAAGCCCCCCCCCCCCAAAAAAAAAAAAAGAAAGAAAGGGAAAAAACCAGAAAAGCAACAAGGAACTAAAGCTGTAACAACTTAAGAAAAACTCGGTCCATCGACTGCCAATGGCAAAGTGGATAGTGTTTCAAAGCGTATATTTCCACTTCGATTAAAAAGGTGGTTAAGTGCCATTAGCACAATCGCTAGTTATCGATAGGACCCACCGCAAAATGTTTACCGCTCAGATTTTACAAATGGATAAGTGTAGTTCCTGGTTCAGAAGCGCAGTTTTGTATTTCTTCTGTTGCAAATGGATTTTTTGGGTTCCGAGCTTGTAAAATGTAGCTTGAATGTTATATGCATAAAAGGGTTGTAGTAGGTCTGGACGTGAATATATGAAGCAGACAGCTAATGTATGATGTACGGGAAATATCTCTCATTTAGTTACTTTAAAGTCTCTCTTGAGATCACGTTTAACTTTGATAACATTTGAATCTATATTATATGAAGCAATATGCGGAGCCTAATAATTTTACAGTTTGGTTAATTTTCCTTAAAAAAGTGGTACTCTTTGCATTAGAAACTATACGGTAGGTGTTATTCGGTTTATGAAAAGTTAGTGTCTGTTCTTGGGCAAAAAAGTGTATTACCAATTACATGTAAATTAAATGGACAATATTTTGTTCTATTTGTCGTTGAAATCTCGCCATCATCCTGGTTCATACAAAAAGGCTCTTTCCTAGCGTTGAAATAACCCATTGATGTAGGCAGCTATAAAGACTCGAAACTAGACATATTGTCGTACCTGTTTTTGATTATTTTCCTAAACCCTCTTGCCCCCCTCCCCTTCCGCACAGACTGACTGAAATCTTAAGTAGATGCACTGACAAATACCAAAACTATCAGAAATATGATTGGAGTGAAACGTAAGGGAAAGTCGCCCCTCCCCCTCCCGCGACGACTAGATTTCCCACTGTTTTTTTTTCTCTGCGTTTTTCGTTATTTCTGTTCTTTCCTTTTCTTTTTCTTTTTTCTTTTTTTTTGTGGGGGGGGGGGGATTAGGCTTTATACGCAAAAGACCCATGAAGACACACATGGACCGGCTGCAACCCATAAGCAAGGCGCGAATCTATTAGTCTACATTCAGAACCGTTTTAAAAGGAAGAATCCAACGTTTTTCCATCCATGCCTCAGAAATCAATTTATTTCCGTCCGAAGGTACATTCCTTTCCTGTTATCTATCATAAATAGTCACTTTACTAGTGTGGTTTACGGCTTTTTACTATTTGTAGTTTCTGTCCTACATGTCTGAAACATCATTATAAAGAACATTTCCCCCGACACAAATGGAAATGTACTCAAATAGATACACACTTGGTTGCGCTCTGCATGTGTATTACTTGCTTCAGTACACACTCAGCTTCACCTTTCGACAAGAAATTCCAACGAGGTTAACTCGTTTCCTTCCCCGAACCCTCAGTTTTACTCGCCCATCCATTTGAGATGTTTGTGGCTGATCCGGCACTTGTAGTGGTTTCGTAAATCAAATTGTACCAGATGGAATATGGATAGACGTTTCCTGGATGCATATTATTTTTCATTTTTTTGTAGTTCATCTTTTTACTTTACACCGAACAATATAGTCGTATTTCTCACGGAAGAAATGGAATGTTTAAATGTGAAGAATGAATGGTAAGAATCAAAATGTTAACGCGCTTTGCTGGAGGTTTTTATTGGAAATCATGTTATATTGGATGAAATGTTAAATCGACTCCCCGCAAAGAGAAATTCCTCGTTATCGCTCAGGACATGCATCTCGTTTTCATAAACCTAACGCCCATCCGTAAAAACGCAACACTCAAAACTTTAACGCATCCAATTCCAAGAAATTGATGCATTAAGCAATATGTCGGTTTATTACATAATGCTAATCTGGTGGCGTCAAGTAATAAACCAACGTAACGCAAAACGAGTGTAGTTATTCGTGTTGTTACGTTAAAGGATGGGCGTTACGTTTATGAAAACGACCTGATCATAGTTTGATCGAACAGCTTATTGCTTTCGAATTGACTTAAGCTTACTAAAGTGATGCGTAGGTTAAAGCGTATCAATAAGGACAGAAAATAGTAATCAAATTTGGTGCGATAGTTTCTGCCTTATTATGACCTGACGTTCAATCATATCCGCACGAGAATGTTACTACGACTGTATCTTCAAAGAATTTTGTGCTTTATATTTTCAGGGTATAATTACGCTGGAGTACAGTTCAGTTTCGAATGCTGGTGTGGCGACCACATGACGAAACAAAAGCCGATAGATGACTCCAGATGCGACAGTGTCTGTTCCAGAGACAAGTCTAAGAATTGCGGAGGCTACCTCACCCTCAGCGTCTACAGCACGGGATACGGAGGTATGTTATGATTCTCAAATGCTTACGACGAAATGCTATTGAAACTAGAGGACATGGTACGAACATGGTATGGCGAGACAGCAAGTCCACATCTCCAATAATTACACGCCCGCTGCCCCCTCAATACAGATCAACGTACGTGTACAACCTGCTTCACTGCACGAAATAAGAAAAAAGTTCATGTTGCTAACAGGCCCAGTTGGATTTAAAGTTAGGTTGCCCGATGGAAAATTCATTGGCCCAATTATAGTTACTTTACAAAATTGCATTATTAATTGAAAGTTGGGTTCGAAATTGAAAATCAAAGAGTTGCCCAGCAGGGCCAGTGCAAAGAAATGTTAGGTTGCCCGAGCAGGTTTCAAGTTGCCATGGCGACCGGGCGAGTCCTTATTTCGTGCACTGTGCTTTTGAAGGGCCACCCTTGCTCATAATGTAACTAGGCCGTAAATGACGGGCGGCCTTACAAAGCAGTGATGATGTTAATGATTTATCTACATTAAAATGAAGTAAAAAACCTATATATTGGCCATATATGTCAGGTGGCTGCACAAAGTAGTTGCTTATTAAAGCAGGTTCTACCGTGTATCTGATATCTCTAAATTGCAAAATGTTTATTCCAGTCACTTCAAGAGACTAATGGACATTTTCTGGTGTCGGACGAAAGTTTCAGTGTCTGTGTTCTGAACATATTTACATAAAACAGATCTTCATATGTTAATTTCCCCGTTTAGACCCTGAATTCAAGTCTATAATTGGAAAGGCACTGCTTCAGGGAGGACGCTTTAAAGACGATTTTCCCTCAGTAATTGTCACTGATATAACCGCTTTAAGTGCGGATTTATTCTCAAGCTGACTTGAGGAATTTTCAGGTCGGTTGCTCTTCCATCTTCATTTAGGAAATACCGCATTAGATGCGTCTCGTTGAAGCATTGTACGTGCAGAACATTAGGTATTTGCCATATTACTATATTATTGCATTTGTATTTTTATATATGTACTCTTCCAATCCAAGAGTTGGAAGGACGTCTTCAGAAACAATGATTTATCCACAATTTTGTTTTGCGGCCCTAGCCCGCAAAACTGTTTTTTGCCTTCCCAGTTTAGAATCACATAACGTTTCCTTTCAGAGTGATACGTGAGGAATAAAGTACCAGGCGTACCTTTATAATAACGAGGCAAACAAAGATGATTGTTGCGGCTTTGGTTACATCATTCAAAGAATGCCAAGGCAACGCACTGGTTTCTGTCGGTAAAGCTTCCGTAACAGTATTGTTCCGAGTGTCATAATTTCAATCAAGTGAATTACATACGGAACGTAGATAGAATATCTGGTTGATTGTTCAACATTGCGTGATTTGTCACAAAGCTGCTGGAAAACCATTGTAAATGCGAAGAATGGTTATTGCATCTAGCATGCAATCTGGGATACAAAAAAGGCTAATTTAGGATGCGGAGAATCAAGAGAATTTGTTAAACAGGGAGAAGTTAATTCGTTACAACCCCTTGTATCTTTGTTCCACTGTTCGCATGCAACATGGCACAAGTGTACAGACCAAAATCTACTAAACTAAATTTTTCCGCGTTGCACAGAAATGTAACACTAGACAATCACAGGTTGCAAAGCCGCTCCCGCCCCCCAACGGAATAGGGAACTGTTTCTCCCATGAGCCAAGAGTCCCTCAAGAAATTCTAAGTCCAATGGCATAATACACTGAAATTTTTTTTTTTCACAAAGTGTCTAAAATGATCTGAAATGGCCAGAAATGCATTTTCCCTGGGGGGGGGGGCCCAGTCAACTTTTGTCCGAAAATGGAGGGGGGGTCAGTCCTACTCTTGTTTTCATCATTTCACTCGAATCTCAACTCGTTGAACGAAGCCGCTCCCAGCAAGCTAGGGAGCGGCTTAAACATGTAATAGCTTTGGTGCTTTAGTAAGCATAACGCATAATTATCATCACAATTTTGCTCCAGTGGGCCAACTTCTAAAATTCCGTGGAAACCAAGTCGCAAGCCCGGCTGCGATAGTTATGACCTATTGCCAGTCTGTAATGCGCCATTCGTTGGGGTTGTTAAGTGTTACATTGAAGGAAGCTGTGATTTTTTTAGATATGTTTCTCATTGGCGAAGTTTTCAGTCCACAAATGCATAAAACTATTGGGTCGATTTTATTTTACGTGAATGTTTCTTTTAGGGTAATTATGACTTTGTGTCGTTGACATTTGTGCAATAATATCAGCATTTGGTCAATTCAATATTAATTTCTTTTACACAATATGTGTGAAGACATTAACCTTTAGAAATCATTGAATCTTATTTTTGTGTGGCGATGACCTTTCAGAGACAATAAGAATATATCAGAGACAAATGATCGCTTATATGAAGAAAGGTTAAGCTAGGTAATTATCATAAGATAAAAAAAGCCGTCTCCTTGTTAAAGTAGTAAAGAAGATAGAGGCTTTCGGAATTGGAAAATGAACTTTTTGACACTAAAAATGGAAATTCTCATTAGCTTAAAGAAATATTACATTAGTGCAGACAAAGTAAAGAACATTAACTCAGTAGTCTTTGACTTTTCTGAAGATTGGAATTGCGAAATTAACTTTCACTAGAAGATCTCATTAACATATTTTATGAGAACCGGTTAAAACGGGAACATCATGTTTCACTATCTCAAATAATATTTCAAAATAATTCTTGAAACGGTATTATTTTGATTAATAATTGTAAGCTTTAGCCTAGCCTTTGTAAAACTTACTGGGAAAGAAGTACCGGTATTTCACGCGAGATAGACCAGGTCTTACAGGTGTGAAATGGCCTAAATTTGTATAAAAACTTGGCTCTGCTTATAAGACCATACAATTGTTACAATGGTATTAAAGACACTGAATGGTTCATTCTTGATACAGCTATGTAACATCCTCTAAAAGTTTTTTTTCTCCATATATATTATGTTATTTGTATTTATTCTCTTGAAGAGACAATACAGCTGTCATTGTAATAGTTTTGAGTATCTTTAAAAGTAATTTTACATACACAATGACAGCGCTGGGCCTTTGATGAGGCTGTGCAAAAAATTTACTTTATTAGACCATGGTTTTATAAGTGTGAAATGTTTACACCTAGAAGACCATGGTCTTATGACTAGGAGGGTCTATCTCGCGTGAAATACATGTAGTTTTCCCCTCATTGGCACTATTTGCATGCAACACTTCATTGGAAATTTTGTAAAGGGTTGGCTAAAAAAGATGTTAGTTGTCAAGATAGAAGCTCTACCACACTCCATTATAGTTCTCTTGGAATTCAACATGTCTTGCCACATAGAAAGGTATGATTATTACATGGTCATGGCTAATGCACTGTCCCTTTGCAAAGTAAAACCTTTGGAATGTTGTAGGTTCTGTACTTCAAAACGAAATAATAATTTGATTCTTATGATGTTCGATCACAATATTGATTCCCTATTTAAATCTGATAATTTTGAAAAATTCCAAGACAGATTATAAAACAGTATGTATAATATTTTAGAATTCCAGGGGGGGGGGAATTTCCGTTAAATTGATTTTTGTAACGACATTGGTTGGTTTTCCATAGTGGCTCATAGCGTGAAGGAACGTTCCGATTTCTCATTGTTCGACGGTCATCAATCAATCCAGTTGAAGCAGAGGTAATTTCCAATATTATTTGTAACAAGTGATTGGTGAACTAGAAGGAAACATGGTAGACTTGACAGAAAACTTCCGTTGGGATCGAAAAGAACCTTGGGGAACGATGCAGACCAGAGAAGGGGATCAATCACTCCAACATTTGTTGTTTAGAGGGGTAATAAAACCACAGTTGTATGTAATTTTCATTCTTTTGGAAGAAGTTTAAATTTTTCTGAATCTTCAAAATTTCAAGAAATATAGTTTTCCCACCAATGACAGAAAACGACCATTTGTAAGTTGAGGGTTGTTTTTGTTTGGTTTTTTTTTTTTTTTTGCCTTCTGAGCAGTTTCAGGTAAAGCTAAGCGAAATTATTAAGACAAATCTCGGAATGGAGGAAAATTGCAATGCGCTTTACACTACTCTCGCAAAGTCGTGAAATGAAATCGCGTGAAAGGCTAAGGACAGTGGTAGACCTGGGGTCAATTGCATTGGATTTTAGTCTAATTACATATCAATTACCAGAAAATGTTTTTATTACCCAATTATTTTAGTACGTTTCGATACATTCAATGAGAATGTGAATTTCACTTTAGGTACAGTGTGGCGTGTTTTGGTGACTAAGACTCTTCTGGTATTCCATTCTTTTTGGTTCTAAAACAGAATATCCACTGACATGCCACCTTTCCGTTTGTTTGTCGGTTGACTGACGCGATCACAGGATGTCTGATAAGATACAAGTTCCTGATACTCGCGAAGAACAAGATTTAGTTGCCATTCCACTAGGTTGGTTCTTGCTGTATTTGGCAATAACTAAACTAATCGTGACTTCCCGAACACACATTAGAACACAAAATACACATGCAGTGAAACTTGTCTTTGGCGACCACCCCATTTTTGAAGGCAAATTGGTTGTCCATGGTTGGTGGTCACCGAAGACAATCCAAACGAGAGGAATTATCCGGAAAGCCGGGTAAATAGTCTATCACGTGACCTCCAACACCACGTGACCCCCAACACCTCATCCTCACCCTGGGGTGGGGGGGGGGGGTCCATCCCCCCACCTCCTCCCCAATACCTCGTCCTCACCCTGGGGGGGGGGGGGGTTCCATCCCCATACCTCATCCCCAACACCTCGTCCTCACTTTTTGAGCTCGCAGCGAAACCACCTTGCCGTCTACAGTAGTCTATCAATGCTTCGCGTGATAGACTAATTATGTAAAAATTAATATAATAAATGTTACGTTATTGTGCTCGTGAATGGTGGGGTAGTCGTGCAAAATGTGGTCGCTCATGACAAGTCTTAATGTGTTTATTCTTTGAAAATGAACACAAGAAAAGCAATAGTTTGCCCAGTGGATAGTCTGATGTGCCCAATGCAGATTTTACTGTACATTCAAAGCAAGGGGGTCACGTTGTATTTGAGCTTTCTTATCCCCAAGCTATGACATGCCAGTAATCAAGTCCTATGTTATGGGACAACTGCTATTTTGCTTATTGGTCTCATTGCAACAAGGAAGCAAAGGAACTTTACACCATTATACAAATGGGCTTTGATTCTTATGAATAGTTCCCAGACACACGAAATGTTCATTGGTGAACATAAGTGGATTTAGCAATCTAGGACCTTTGCAATGGCTTCACCTGATTGTTGCTTGTGATATTACTGCTGACTAGTGTTGTCGCGACACTCGAATTTTTCCTGTCGACAATCAGACTCTACTTGTCGACACGACAGTCGACTGTCGGACATTACTCATTTTATCATTCCACAGCTGCTAAAACATGCACCTTTAATGAATTGATGCTAATATTTCATTGTCTCAACATCAAGGAAGTAACTATAACTGTAAGATCAGTATATCAATACTGGTGAACCACATTGTGTCGTAAAATGTTTTCTGAATCATTTTGTAACAGATTTTCATAATCGATTATCATTCCCTAAAATGGACCGACACCAATACGGGGTCGACTGTTGCCATAATTGCCAACTATTCGACTTGTTCGACCAGTCGCGACAACACTACTGCTGATTGACCAAATAATCAAGTACGTCCGTGGATCCAACCCCAAAACATGATGGCTATTACATGGCCACCCACCACCCTGCCATATAACCACCGCCCAAGATTCAGTTGTATTGTAAATTCAGTACAACGGAAAAAAGTTATTGATAGCCGTGAAGAAAGTGAACAGAGTAGTAAAAAAAGTATAAGTACACAACTAATAAAACTGAAATTGGATACAGATATGATTGCTTCTTTAATAAGGTATACAATTTGCAATTTGCAAAGGACTTGCCTCACAAGAAGCTAAGGTGTCTGGCGACATTTCATGTAAATTAATAATATTATGAGAGAAGAACCCTTGGCAATTTCACTCCATTTAATTAGTCTGCAATTGATTTATGCATTTCTTAATTCAGTTTGCTGACAAATTTAATTAATCGTGTCTTTAAAAACCGATGCCTTTCCCGAGATGCATACAAAATGTGTACATACTCGCTTTAGGTGTAAAGAACTGAGATTGTAAAAGATGGACTTGAATTCCTGCAAGATTAATTTCCTGGTTACGCAGCATCGCGAAGAAAAGGTCCTAGAAATAGACTAGTTTGCCCAGAGTACCACTTTGCCTCCTTCGCCTCATTCCTCACAGGAGTGTTTTCTGAAGGGATGGTTAAAAACGTTGTTGGTTGTCAAGTCATTGACTCAACTCAATTCATTACGGTTCTCATGGAATTCAACATGCTTTACTACACTCCAAATGTACAGTTATTGATATTCAAACAAACAAATCATAATCTTGGCATTGGCAGATCCGGGGGTGGCAGCAGAGGCGCCCCATCCCGCACCGGTCGAATCTTCTTACGTGGAGATTTTGTCCATATTTGACAAAGTTGGAACGGAATTTTAATGGGACACCCCCTTCTACTGGAAATCCTGGATCTGCACTGTCGTGTACTGTAAAATCGTGCTCGATTATTAAAGATGAACGTCACGCATAAATGTGGCAAATCAAAGAAAACGGTCAGCATCTTTGTGTATAATGAAATTATCCAAAACCAATAGCGGTGAGAAACATAAAATGCATTTTGGTTTCGCAGTGATATTATCATGGTTTCCATTGATCACATCCAATAACACATTGCGTTACTGTAAAATGACAAAATTATTTATAGCGACAAATTGCATTGTCTAGACCTAACATAATCAAACCACTGCAGCATGTGAAATTGCTTTCAAAGGGTCACTGTGATGTTCTCAACAAATGGATTCACAGTTAAATTTATGCAAATATTCAAATGCCGCTTTTGTTTGATTGTCTATCGAATGAAATTCGATAAGACTATGTGGTCGTCCACCTGAAAAACTAGCCATCCAGTCATCCCACTTTA
>JBCAUI010127094.1:0-18408 GCA_038406195.1 Haplosyllis anthogorgicola
TGAATTGATCTGGGACTACGTAAAATTGGGCGGAAAGACGTTTACCAGACTTGGGGTTTTCTAGTGACAAAGTACAATGTCCCAGTTGCTTGATCTCACTTTTGTTGTATGCCTGTAATGTAACATTCTTGTCACAACTATTCTGTAACGAATGATTTGGTGTTTTTGGGTGAAGGTTTTTGTACATTGAAAATGGCAATAAATTACCAGCTGCGCCAGTATCAATTTTGAATCGGACTTTGTGACTAACACCGTCATCACTGCATGCATTTACATCGGTTAAGACATGATTTGAACCATTCAAACTGGATTTGGAAAGTTCATTGAAAATAACATTGTCAGAATAATGTTTGGAATTGTGTGCATGACGCTCGAAACATACGTGATGAATTACACTTATACTATCATACTCAAATTCAAGATCGTCTTTCTCAATGTCATGGAAATCCTTTCTTGAACAGTATCCACGACCTCAGCCTCTGCCTCTGGCACCTTGATGTGGCTGTTGATTTCTAGGCTGTGATGTGCCTCTCGAACAACAAAGTTCTGAAAAGTGTCCTGTTTTTCCACAACTGTAGCAGGTTTTTCCATAGGCATGGCATTGTTTGGGCTGATGCTGTCATCCACAATTATAGCATGAACAGCCTCCTGGATGGCTCAAGCTTCGTGGCTGGTTGCCAATTCTGCCCCTACCCCCTCTATGAGGTGTGGGGTGACGTTTTTGTTTGGACCATTTTACGCAGATATGTGGACAGGTTCCAAGTGCAGTGTTTGAAATAAGTTTTGAAACCAGTCAAACCGAAATTCTAGACAATTTTGTCTTTTTCAAGGCTTGTAACAAACACTTGTGGAGGTATTGTACACTCCTCCCCGGATATATCGATATCGCTTATATCGATATCCCGCTTATATCGATACCTTTTTTCCACACCAAATTAATAGACCCTCATGTTAATTGTTCTGCTTATATCGATATCCCGCTTATATCGATGCTATTTTCCCGCACCAAAAATATCGCTATATCCGGGGACAAGTGTAGGTGTACGGGCAGTTTGAACGTAAATTTAATTAAGATGGCCGTAGAAAAGGAGTTCTGCTCTACTGTTTAAAATCTATTCATGAATCATTGAGTAATAATGAAGATTATGATTGACTTTTTGGCTCATTTGGCATAATTGCCAAAGAGCCTACAGAATCATGAATTGTCCGTCGTCGTTGTTGTCATTGGTGTTGTCTGTGCTCACTCACCCTGAGCACACTATTGATCATAGAGACTTCATGTCTTACACACATATGTATTTATGTCCTATCTCAAAGCCTAACAAAAATTATGTTGATGTGACCTTTATTTGCAAGTTGGCAGCCATATTTGTTTTTTTTCTTTGAACCTTGCTCCTGGACATACAGTTAATGACACAGACTTAATATTTGACAGGGTTAAGCATATTTTGCACAGATCTCACCTGAAGATTTGATCTTAGACACTATATTTTCATCCATATGATATTGTGACCTGTATTATCTTAGTTTTTTGATAATGCCAAATGAGCTCAGCTCCATCTGGACCTGTGGGTTTTTTTATCAGACAGTCAGATCTCATTGTCAGAGTGCAGTCTAAATGATCAATGTACCTCCCCCCCAAAAAAAAACTGTCAGTAGGCACCTGGCCACAGATGGACAGAAGGCTGTGTCAAGCATACTGGATGCCTATGCCTACTTGTGACATTTTTTGGCTCATTTGGCAAGAGCCTATAGAATCATGAATTGTCCGTTGTCCGTCGTTGTCGTCTGTGCACAGCTGTCATAAGCACACTACTGATCATAGAGACTTCATATCTTACACACATATGCACCTATGTCCTATCCCAAAGCCTAGCAAAAAATATGTTGCTGTGACGATTATTCTCAAATTGGCAGCCATATTTGTTTTTTTCTTTGAACCTTTCTCCTGGAGATTCAGTTGATGATACAAACTTCATATTTGGCAGTGTTATGCATCTATTCACCCTCTTTATTTCCTGTAAAAATTATACTGATGCCACCTATATTTGCAGTTTGGCAGCCATATTTATGTTTTTCATAGGTCACTTATTTGGGATTTGATCTTAGACTCTGCATTTGTTTCCATGTGATATCGAAACCTACATTGTCTTAGTTTTATGAAAATGCCAAATGAGCTCAGGTCCATCTGGACCTATTTTATTCCAAGTTTTTGTTGGCCAAGGCCAATTTCTTTGGGCCACTAGTGGCTTCAGTTTCGGGAATGGCGTTACCCTACACATTGGTTTCAAAACCAGCATATTTGTCATTGGCGTGCTTACTCGCAAGGCACAAACTCGCAAGCGTAGCATTTGCGAGTAGCGAACTCATGACCACCTACTCCCCTGTGCTAAGGCTTTGGATTACGTTGTACTGACAGGATTATCAACGTGCGGCGATTGGAAAGAAAATGTTGAAATTGAACATGGTCCCTGAAAAGCCAAACTTTTTATAAATTTATAAATATCGATAAAGTTTTCCTGATCATCTTGAGACGTGACGAAATTCGTTATGATGGAAAAATATTACCATGTGCAACACATTTCAATCTCAAATAAGTTTTTTCCCGATTTCAAAGTGGGTCGGGAAATATCATCCAAACAATTAAATAAAAGCCTAAGCTATGTCCCCAGTACAAAGTAATATACACACATTTTTTTCGATTTCTAGCATCAAGACTCTTTCAAGATGCCGCCACGAGAACATGAAGCAACCGAAAGGCCCCCAATGCTTGATGCAGCGAGAAGGGGACAAAGCAAAGACATGGAACAGATGTTGGAAGAAGGAGCCGATGTGAACCAGGGAGACAAGTATAACTACACAGCACTGATTCTAGCTGCAGAGAACGGTCATGATAAATGTGTGGATGCACTGATCAAGGCAGGAGCTGATGTGACACTGCAGCTATTGGTTACACTGCACTGATGTGCGCGGCAGGCTGGGGCCATGATAAATGTGTGGAGCTACTGTTACAAGCAGGAGCTGATGTGGACGGGGTCATTAAGGTTGATTCCAGTCGCTTTAAACTGGAAGGTGGAACCACAGCTTTGATGAAAGCTGCAAGAAATGGCCATGTCCGGTGTGCTGAGTTGCTTCTAAAAGCAGGAGCTACGGTGAACAAGGTAATTATTTTTATTACTAGCACTGCCCGCCACTTCGTTGGCGGTATTGCGACCCTTCGCACGTGACATTAACCTTATCGCTTTCCGTGACGTCATCATGTTCTGTGGCGTCATCACTTTTTGTTTGGACTAAGCACCATGGCCCAGCTTACTAAGGAGACGATTATAATTATTACTAGATGGAACCCGTCCGTTGGACGGGAGTACAAAGAGAGACAGAATATACATATATATATATATATATGCACCGTCAGGATGAGGCAGATGAGCAGACCCTCCAGGATGGCTCTGGCAAGGCATCATTGGATCGCAGCTCATTAACATAATTTATGTCTGGCAATAAGGACACCTCATTGGCTGTTGGAACGTGACACTTTTGCCTCTTAAATTTGTTAGTAGTATGATTTTCATTGGTTTGTATTTTCTTGATTCACACCTGCACAATATAAAAATATAATCGTAAGGGATCTTATTAATGTTTCCCTGAATAAACAGAAAGACAAACAGACAAAAAGGAAGTAGAGACAAAAGGATGGTCACACATATGCAAACACACACACACACACACACACACACAAACACACACACACACACACCATTGGCAGGTCTGGGGGCGTCAGAAGTATATCCCCTCCCCAGAGCCCAAGTATTTTTTTCATTTTTATGCAATTTCTAGTGATTTTTAGCGAAAAAAGGGCAAGTGAAGGTTTTCCCGACCTGCTATATCCAGTCTTGAAGAGTATCGCACTTGATGATCTTTTTCTGAAGCGACAGGTGCCCCTCCTCGACCTTCCGGGAGGAACCGCAGGTAGCCGCTGGCAGGAGGGGAGGGGACGCGGGGACCGTGGAGAAGGAGGCGCCGTGGGACCGCGCTCCGGGGAATTGTTCGCGGGGATTAGCGCATTAAGCTGTCACTGAGCACCGTCATTATGTGCGCAACTATGCGTGAAAGGATGCGCATCTGTGCGCCTCATATCCTCACATCAGGGGTTGCTTGCACCGGACATTTCACCCTTCCTCGATAAATATTAAAATACGTGGTACCTCTAAACCTTTCGTTTAATTATTAATAAAATTGTAATTTTCAAGGTATTTTTTGGGCAAAAATTGCTTTAACATTTTGGCCTTGCAAGTCAGTAATATTAACTTTTTCTTAATATTGAAGTTAAGCTGTAAAATTCATCTTTGAAAAAAAAAGACCCAAGGACCCCTTTTCTATTGTTCTTGTCCATTGTCAACATTCCACTTTTTAGTGATTGGTGATGACACGCTAAATGTCATGTGCATTTCCTTTTCTTTTTCCTCACATTCTTTCGTCACCAGATACTGAAATGTGACACAACTAAATGCTCAGGATTTTATTCCTAAAACAGAAAATAAAACAATGTAAAGATTTTATATACTAAAGTTTTATTGCATACCTTCCTTACATTAATTTTTGTAAGTTCACAGATAGCCCCTTCCTTATGTAAACAGGACTCATTTTCCCACACATATGCGAAGACATCAAAGTCTGGTTTCAATAAATATAGTAATTATTAGCAGTAATTAATCATCCTAAAGTAGAGTTCACATACCTACATGATCTTGTCTGTATTATATCTATTTCAAGATGATTAGTAATTAGTTGTTTCGCCTCTGCACACACACACACACACACACACACACACACACACACACACACACACACACACACATACACACGCCCGCACGCACGCACGCACTTAAATAATTTTGAAAACGTACAGTTCTGTTTATTCGAAACAAGTGTCTACCCTTGAATCAAATTCCATATCCAAATCAGAAGAATAAATTATTGTATTGTAACTTTTTTTAAAACAGCTGCAAACTCTCATTATTCTGGAATTTATTTCAAATGGTACAAAACTCCAGAATTTTCTAGGAATTCATAAGAATAAGCAATTCTGGAAACTGACCCCAGGTCTCCGGGGAATCAAAATATCAACATGTTTGTCCACCGAGATTTGAGTATTTGGCCAAATTGTAGCAGCTGCTTTGCCTACATTGTTTGTCAATGACACGGTCGATTCGAAGGATTTTGTTATGTGTGAATGTACATGTAATTGTGCAATCATCAAAAAGTCTACTTTTCTTTAGTGAAGGCCGGAAGACATTGTTGGGAGGCCATGTAGTTTAAAAAAATAAAAATAGTCTGTCCGTCTGTCTGAACATACATGTACACAAAACACAGTTCAATGTCTTCGGATATTTTTAACAATTCTACGCTGCAAGATTGACCCAAAATATTCTAAATTTTGTTTCATTTATTTGTATTATTAAAAGATATTAAGAAATTGACAATAGTGTTCGGAACAGAAGATTTCCAGTTGGACGGCAATATGGTTTAAACTCAGACTACTGTATCGGAATCTTCCGATAACGATAATTAAGTTTTAAATGTAATGCAACAAGTTGCTGAGCCTTTCCACCAAAAGATACTTATTCTTTTTCAAAACAAAATCCACCTATCGGTTAAATCAATATTGCACCAACTAAGTGAGCGGAAAATATTCATTACAAGTGGGAATATCCATAATAATTCAATAAACACTATTAGGCTTAATCAAGCCTTGTTTCCGCAATTGTAAACTCATTAATGGCCACAACGTTTTTAATGTCTTATTGAATTATCGTATTATTAGCCTGTTATCAGGGAGAGTTGACAAATTATTGGGGCCCAAATCTTGATCTGGGTGGAATAGTGAAGATAAATGAGTAATAATAAGATAAGAACCCCTATCAGTACCCAGAACCCAGCCGCATGTCTGTCAATGCAAAATTTGGTAAAACTTTTGATTTATTTCATGTATTATTTTTCTGTTTTGATTGGCTTATCGTATGGATGACTTTATCAAGAAAAAGTTGACAAATTTGTCTAGCAAAGTAGCCTGAGTGTATCCAAATATCAGATTAGTGATTTTTACCCCAAGAGACTCATAAATTTGTCGTCTGACAAGATATGGCTAATTTCCGTAAAATAAACACGATTAAAACGCACAATTTAGCTCCGATACATGCAATAAATTGTAACTGTGTAAATACTATTAGGGATTTTTGTCCAGCATTGAAACTTTCGGGGAAAACCTAAAACAGTCATCGATGCTTGCCGGTTTTGAAAAAACTCCTTTGGTTGTCAAAACAATCTTCGCACTATGAACTTTGTGTTGGTGGAGAAATGCTTTGCAATATTACATGTTGATAAATCAAAAGTAGCCCTCCACCCCGAGAATATATCGATCTGTATATATAGCCACGTGTTTCTCAATGAGAAGATAGCACATGGAAATTGGACCATTACATTCAAGGACTTTCAAAGACCTAGAACGGTAATCGTTAAAATGGGATGCCATTTAATTTCTAAATATTTTATTTGTTTTTCTTTGTAGGATTAAGTATTTGGGAAGACAGGTAGCAAATAGTTGTATTTATTTTTAAATTTGATCCTTGTTTATCTGGAAGTGAAAAATATACCAAACAGAACAACTGAATTCTTACATTTGATCTTTTGTGCTTCAGGCTATTTATGCGATAATTCTTGCGTGTATGTTTAACAGACTGCTCCGCCCATTATTTCACACATAAGGCCCATGAAACAAACATTTCATATTCTGCGTAATTGGCCTTTGGTCCTTGCCCTCACAAACAACATGACGCTGATAAAAATATATTTGTCTTTGTTCTTATCTTATTGGACGACAAAACAGTTATGGGAAAATACACGTTTTAGGTCTTATTTTATGACAATGGCTTTAAATCCCAAAACCCTACATTTAATTCCTGCTGAAGGGCCGCGGCCTTGGTTGGTTGCCTGACCCCTGCGATTGGCCGGTTGTTTCTTCCGCCGCTGCTACTCGCATTGCATTGAATAGGGGCAAATCCTAATTGTTACACAATAGACTATAACTGTTAGACAATCAAATACGCACTGCGTGTCTGCCCTCGTCTACATCATAGTGCAGATAGTATAAATCGGTGCAGATTGCATGCCAAAGATCACTTCGTCTCGAAGAGTTTCAATCAGTACAAGTGTAGTAGTGCAAGCCTACAGAAATATCTGAAAAGTTTTCAAAATAACTTAGCCTTATGGACACATTTATTTAATTGGTGGAACTTGTTATACATTGCTGGACAGCACAAAATCGTGCAGTTTGCAGGAAAAAGCAGAAAGTCTAATTTGACTCATCCGTGAGAGACTGCAGCCAGGTCGACTGTGGATACTTTGTGTGAGAACCCCCAAAAGGGATTACAAAAGTACATTCCGTTAGTTTGCCTGCTCACTGCGCTGGTATAGTGTAGTAGCACAAGGAGGAGAACATTGACCACGTGCCTCTCTCTACATCTCTCAGGTTGGACAGGTTATCTGATAACGACCGGACAGTTTGGAGATAAAAATGCCTGTACTGGCGGATCTTGGCCCTGTTAAATATAGACCACCTATGGACCAGGTACTGTATGCGGTTTTTTTGCCTTTACTTTTATAAATAGATCATGTTCATAGTTTCATCTACATGGTATTTGTTTTTGCCATCTTTTGTTACCATTTTGCCAGGATTGTATTGTCTTAGGATGGTTCTGAGTGAAGTAGGGTCTTGTTTCATTTTACATCAAGAGTAGAAGGAATCTCCTTTTATCGCTCACTTTTACCACCCCCAAATGTTCCAGCTGTAAGATAAGGGTCCGTGTACCTCCAGATAAAAGTTATCTTCTGTGTAGATTTAAGTTTCATTCAGTGGTACTCATTTCCACAGGAGAGCTACTCAATAAGAAAACACTCTTCGGATAATAGCTTTACACTAGCCTCCGTATCAGCCAGGTAATTGTTTTGATAATTCGTAAATAACAACAGGACTTAAGGAGTTGCAAAAGATATAATTAGAGAGAGAAAGGCAGAAAAAAACTTTCGTAACGTAACAACTAAACAACCTACAGCCAGTCAGATCCGAGAATTATCAACTTTTTTTCAGCTGCAACAAGTACTTGTGATTGGTTTATCAAATATTCGCTTGTCGCAATTCAGATAGCGCAATCAGGCACTTTGATAGACTTACATTTACAATATACTTGAATAATATCGCAGCGAAGATTAGCGGAAACGTAACAGTAAAAGATAGGCTGCAGATATGTAGACATTCATATCGCTAATTTAGCTGTCAAGTGTAGGATAAAAATACTATTATTTCCGTGTGCAATATCCTTCGTGTACTCGGCGCTACTTTATCAATGCAACAAAAATAGATGGCAAATCATCCAACAGCAACGTTGAAGATTTTACTTTATTCCATGAAATGTAAGCATACGTGTTGTGTCAACTTTGTACGATAATCATTCTAACTCATATATATATACTGGTTAATAATTTCATGGAAAACAATTCAATTTTCTGTTAAAGTTAGCATAAAAAAATATACATGTACTGAGCAATACCAATTCAGGGTTAAATTCACTGTTTCCAAACTGGATATGCTTCCAAACTGCTCTGATATGGACTAGATTTCAAATCAACAAGGCAATTGATCTCGATTCTGGATTCGTTACCGTTACACATTATTACAAGTATAGTAAGTATGTGTTATAAGCATTTATTTCAAAAAGGATGAAGTACATTTGACTTTTGACCTGCATTCAATGCAGTTAACAGTGAATGACGTTATTCAAATGGCGTCAATTGATTTGTAGGCGCAAAGATACCGTGTATTGGATACGCGAATGACGAACTACAAATTATACAAGTAAACGAGTTTAATATATTATATATTTTCTTGTTGAAATGAATGACAGTTAGGAGTTTTAATCCCAAACAACTTGTTAACAATTGACTTTTTGCCTTATCAGATAAGAGGCAAATGTCATCTTAATGTCGTTAGTTTTCTATTTTATCAAGTGTTGACGGTAAAGTTAAATAACAGGTCTTTGTGTTAGGGCTACAAATGAAGGGAAAATTCCAATTTTTTCTGGTAGACTATGTTCTAGGCGTTTCGCTTTTCTGACGACCAAAAAACGCACTGACATTCCTAAACCTAGCGCTAGAATTGTATCAGCACAAAAAAGATTATCCTCTTAAGATTTAATTCTCAAGGGGAGCTAAAAAATCGAGTAAAACAGAAGTTCAGGTTAATTTTACAATAGGTAACCTTTTGATGGGACATTTTAAAATATTTGAGCTAACATGAAGTTTGAGTTACTCGCCTTCAAGTTCAAGGGGATTACCTGTTGCTAAACGCAACGCAGCTAAACGCAAAAACGCAAGCAGTCCTTGGTCTTTTACCACACAGGTGTGATCATTTAAGTGTTGCCAAGTAATTTCCTTTCAAGCATGAATCGTCGCTATTGGTATTCTATAAAAGAATAGTTATACAGAGAGGGTAAATCCTCTCCGGAATATTATAGTGCTTTTGGGTTATACGTTTAGTGAGGGGAAAGTTTTTCATTTTTCGTAATAAAAAGTATAATGTGTAAATTTTGATTGTTCATGAAATACATTCATGGAGCTGTTTGGCAATGAGTATGGTAACGATTGAAAAGTTTCACATAAGCAAATCAAAATACATTCGGAGCCCTAAATGTGACGAGTGGTCTGAGTATATCAGGCGCTGGACACTTCTTTATATCAATCACCTGGACCAAGGTTGTTACAAAATCAATTATCTTACAGTGAAAGTCTAAATTCAAGTAAGAAGTTTACACATAATTAAAATGTTATATCAAAAGGTTAGATTCTAGCTCAGAAAACATTGCTATCCTTGTGACACAGTTTTAAATGTGAAATAAACTGAACCTTTCAAGCTCCTTTCATGAAAGTACAACTATCCAAGAACTGTGAGCTGTCGCAATGCACGGTGTCCCTTCCAACAGTTCTATTTTTTTTTATTAGATTTTGGCCAGGATTTTTTACCAATATCTTGTTAAGTGAGTTATCATTTACGATGAAAAATCCTGGATCAGGCCTTGATTTTTGAAACTTGTTTAAAGAATTCCATTATTTTTTTAATTGACAAGTTATCGAAGCCTCTACAACCTATTATCTGATTAACGTTGGCAAAATATATATCGTCTTGGCTTTCTGTATTATGTCTGACACAAATACAAAATTGTTTATTACATGTATATACACTAAGGTAATACGAATACCTATTGTGTTTCGTGTTGCTGAGGTTGATGCTGACATGGAAGAATTAAGAACCAACACTTCAGCTTTAAGTGACTTACCCCATTTCACTCTAACTGCACTTACTCTACACATACCCTCAGGACACACGCACAATTGTATATACCCTCCTCATTCACCAACATTGACAAGTAGTTCTCAGTTTTTGGTGGAATCCAGCTTGCTCGTAGTGCAAAACTAAGGACATCCTCTCTTTTTCTGTGTGCGTTGTGTTTAGTAAACTATCACTTAGTGTACTGTTCTTCGCTAAACCAGCTCTTATCACATTCCCCAATGCAGTCAGTACACACACACAAATAGAAGATACTCATGTGTGCGCGTAAAAGAATTCCGAAATGAAATTACAAAATGGTGAATTTGAGACAGCATTCGAGTCCCGAAACTCATTTTGAAACGCACTAGACGAGGAAATTGTGTGACTAAATTTGATTGATTGAGAAATCTATTCAATGGAAACATCACTGTATTTTCTAACTTAATTCAACTTCGCATATATAGTCTACTTTATATTTCATGGAACTACAGAGAAGTGACAGACTAGACTGGCCGCCGGTGGCACACCACAGAGACAGGCCGATAGAATACGAAGAAGGTGATCAGGAAAGTTCGGAACCGTCTTATCACCGTCCCGCCGAGGAGAGCAGCTTCTTAGCGGCGGAAAGCGAGGAGCAGCCCCGCTACACAAACAGGAACAGCCCGTACTCACAGGAGCCGTTGCAGGGCTACATCTTTCATAAACCCGAAAACGCCACGGTGCACCAGTATCAACAGTTAGATCACAACTCAAACTTTGCTGGTGACAGTGGCTCACCCATTTCACTTCATAGGAACGATTATACTTCTACACATCCAGGGGAAAAAACTGCACCTGAATTCGAACCAAGTGCCACACAGTCTTCCCCCATTGGGACAGTGCGATATCACAGTCCCACTTCGGTTAGTAGTAACTCTAGATCTCCCGTGCCACCCCAGGAGGCTAGCCCTAATCCTTCCCGTGAGGAAGTGTTGCCCCCCGCCCAGGAGCAGGTGTATCCTTCCTCCGGGCAGCAGCAACAGCAACTGACCCTAGGGGTTCATCCCCACGAGCAGCTGCTCAAGCAGGAAGACGTTGAACATTTCTTCAGCGGTTTACACGGGACACCCCAGCAACAACACTATCGTCACCCCGGACACCATCAACTGCAGCCGCAAGCTCCTTCTGAAGCGGTGTCACGTGCTGTGGGCACCCTTCACCATCAGCCCTCTGCACCAAGCCACACCCCTCTCAATCCCCCAGCTCCATCTGACTGCAACAACCAAAGCAGCTCAACCACCGTGTCCAGTGCTACCCCACATCACTACCCTCCTGCAAGTCCGAGGGACAACATCACTCCCACAGCTCCGACATCATCACCATCTTCGTTACTCAAGGATCCAAGGGACTTGGTCGCTACTACTTTGGTTCACCACACACCAACAGGACTTAGCAGTTATACAACAGGCTCAGCACATCATTCGCATCATCATCATACAGCTGCAATGTTCCAAGGAGCTAACTCGACTATGACGGCCATGCATCCAGGAACAGGCCCCGCGGCTTACACAGACCCTACGGGGCAGAGCTTCCTCCACCCAGGTACGGGGGCCTCGCCCGTATACGTGCCCACGACTAGAGCCATGCTGCCGGCTTACATGTCGGGAAACGGGGCCTCGAGCCCGCAGACTACGGTCTCGCCTAACTCCGCAGCCGTTTGGTCAGCGATGCAGGACACAGCACAGAGTTCATACAGTACCTCGGCCACACACCACGGCGCAACGGTCAGCCCTCGCTTCTCCTTCCCTCCCACACCGTCACCTCCCGGCATGGGCAGCCCAGGGAGTCGGGCCGGGGAAGCCGGAGTCCCTGCCGGCTTTGGCTCCTCCCTGGCCGCCAGACCAGCAGGTCTGTCGCCGTACTCCGCCTACATGGGAACCGCCGATCTCTCCGCTTGGAACGGACTTTACAATAATCAGGTATGTCCACCCTGCAGGTGTTGATTTCATTTAAGGACTCTAGCTCCTCATCAAATGAAAGATTATCACAACTTTTATCGCTAACATTAAAGGGAGGAAACATACGATCAACTTAACTGCTATATCTTCTTTTATATGGTAATCTAAGAAAAAAAATTAATGAATTAAAATGAAAGCAGGTTTCAGAAATTAGAACTTCACGAACCTTACAAAAGCCTAAATAAAATAAAAAATCAATTCCTCTATGAAAGTTCAGTTTATAACTATTGTATTAGCAGTTTTCGTCATTCAGGTGATATTAAATTAAATAATATAGAGAGAACTTACTTTCCATATATGTATTAAATTTACTCCTTAATACCTTGTGTACCCAATGGGTATTACCCATGGCGCGGAGAGCCCCTCTGTTTCCTCTCATTAATTTTAGCTTGGTCACCACGTGCGACTTATTACACTACATTAATATTGTTCCTATTTAATTGTTTAACCTGTTCAAGCCATTTACGTTATCAATCAAGTGGAACCATTAAATTAGAATTGATAATATGTAGCGGATTAAGTTGACGTTACAGTTTAGCCCCATACGAGTTAGTCTTCCATTAAATAATTGCTGGAATTTCACATTTCCACAACTTTATAATTCAACAATTTTGAAATGAGAACACTTTGTGAATATAATATATATGGATTTGCAAAAGGTTAAAAAATAATGCTGAAAATGTTTTGAGCGTTGAGAGACTTAGGAAACCTGTATGGAAGCAGTAGTACTTAATCTAACTTCTTTTGTAACCATACAGCTCAAGATTTTATACTATTTTTGAAATAATAGACGCTCATGCTGTGCTTTTATTCAGTTTTTATTTTAGACTATTTTATACTGAATTAAAATTATGTTAGCTTCATTCTTATTCGGTTTCTCTTTTACCTATGATTGCAGGGTATGCTGAGTACTCAACAAGCCATCAGAAGACCAACTGGATTCGGTGATTATGGTGAGTACTCCATAAATATATCGTCTTTACCTAGATATTCAGTGTGCATGGAATTGCAAAAGCTCGCTGAAAGCACCATTCTCAAGACCTAACTTTCAGTAAAATTTGAAAAATTTAGTAATATTGTGTGTACACTGCATTGCAATGCTTGATTAATCATAAAGTGTGGCAGAAACAACATTAAAATTGTGCGCAAATTTGGCAAAGTGCGTCATTTCAAAAATAAGCTATTACACTTTATCAGTAGCCTAGGTGAAAATAGTAAAATAAAAAGTTCGCCTGCATAAGATATTTCTACATTGAATTGATGGTTTATCGGCCGCTTTGTGTATAAAACTAGCTGTAGGTTACTGTAGTGCAAAATATCTAGATGCATTGTTTGATAAACTTTTTAAATTTTTACATAACTTGACTGAAAAAAATTGACGACGACACGTTTTCTGTGCGTGTTTCGATCCTCAACCCATTTAATTAGTGTAGACAATTTAGACATCACAATGAAGCACCATAAATCATACTTGTAATCTTTAATATGACCTTATCATATCCGTGTAAAAACAGATGATAACTTTTCAACTTGGCAGTTGTAATTTTTCTCAATGCTTTTTTTTCGTCTATTTCTTGTGAAAACCCGAGTGTGACACTTTTCAGTCGTAAAACACTTCCGTTACAATTTGTAATAAGTCCGTAAGGTTATCGTCTTCGTCTCAATTTGGTTGTTGTATTATCACACATGCAGACATTAAGAGTCGTACATTTCTGCCGTTTATGTTCTAATGCACTCACATTATTAATTGATCTATGCAGTATGATGTTAGTCTGAAAGTAAGCGCTAGCCCTGAATGCGAAACTATTACTACAAGTTTGACAGATACTATGTGCAGTAATAACTTAGAAGTCATTGTTCTGCTCCTTGTAAAAAGTTTAAGATTTCAAAACAAAATTAAATCTTGAACGGAAATTCTTCTCAGCATTTGGTAAGGCAATTTAACATACCAAAATAGTAAAAATGGTTATAATTCAAATGTAAATACCATTCACATACAATGAATTACCTTTCCTTGTGGGCTATGGATTTTTTAAAATTCCAGCTTCCTTCAGACGTTGTTAATTCTTTCAGATAGAATACTGTAATTGAAGGTAATGCCTGGTTAACAACAATGATGTCTTTTTAAATAAGACGGGACATATGGACAATATCAAGACCACTTTTTGCGACCACTTCTGACATTAACCAACATTGTGCAATACGTCAAAATGATTAATTGCCGACAAAAAAATTTCAAATTATTACAATCAATTGCCAGGCCATATTAAATATGCCAAAAGTAGAGGATATTATTTCAGTTTATTAATGTATTAATAACCAGTTTTCGTGCCAATTATTTGCTATATCCAAAATAACTGTCAATTTGCTTAAAGATAAAACTTAACCCCAGAAGGCCAAATAGGGATTTTGAGTTATGGCCAACGTTTATATTTTTTGGTATTTCAGGGAAAATATTTTTATCATATGAAAACTTTGATAACGCACGGGTATTTTTGAGAGTGTCCCAACTTGGGATGGTCAGTTCATTGCTAAATTTTGAAAAAGAAAAAGATGACCCCTGAGCGCAGGATGTAGAGTTAGTATTACTTACGAGGGTCACATTTATTGCCCCACCCAACAGATAAATAAAACGCATGAAATATATAAATATTTGCCGTTTCAGCCTTCACCTTAGCAGGACAGTCTATTTATCCTGATGCTACTTGATGTAAATAATTCACCAATATTGTTTTTATTCGAGTCTTTATCTTTTATCTTATGAAAATCATAAAATACAAATTTTGGGACATTGTTGACGTGCACAAAACACTACCAGTTTATGCCTACGTATACCTATTATATGAATTTTAAAATAACATGAGAGGTGCAATTTCAGTCTTGCATTTGATGAGCCTGGGCTAAATAAATTGACTTTTGCGTTATGAATGAAGACCATGAAGCAATTGATTTAGCGTTACAAATATTTGATATATATTGCTATTGCAATAAAAATCACTTTAAATTTATACTGATGTAACACAATCATTTCATTGGACGTTTCTACAAGAGTCCACATGTTGTCAAAATCTGTTTACTGAAAGATCATCTCCAACTGAGCACAACTTTCCATAACGGCAACATGAAAGAACTGAAATTGGATTATACCAATCAGGCTGATTATCGGTGAAATATTGTTTGTCCTCAATATGGGATTAACTTTTGAAAAGTTCTTTGATGGAATTAAAAGTCAATAAGAAAAATACTGCGCTCGTTTAAAGATGACCGTTCTCTGTTAAAGAATTACGCGATTCACTCTTGGACATCATTTGTGATCTCAAGAAATTAATCAAATTATTTTTGAGATGTTCACATTTCTCCTACTGGGATGTGTTGTAATTACATCTCAACGAAAAAAGTCAAAATAAGGTTAATCTGAATTTGGAGTCTTATTAACCTACAGTTGCTCAACCAATCTACAAATTTAGATGATTATCACACTTTCATTCAAGATAAATTTCTGTTAAAGTCCATTATTTTCGCAAGTGAATGATGGTCACATATTTTTGGCATCTTTTATCACTTGTTTACTCTCCCTTTGGTCAGTTTTGGGAGGGGAACAAACATAATAAAATTCAAGTCATAAATTAAATGATGCCCCTTTATTACTTGACATAATCTAATCAATTGAACCCATCCTAAGTTTCCTGGCTGCACAGGAATTCTACACAAAACCACAACTTTTAACCCAGTTCTTGTACTGTTTGAGTTTTACCTTAAGTGAGATGGAATATTTTCATAAAACCTTCATTAATTAGGTCTATGAGACTTGAGAAATGTCCAAGTGTCCAGGTAGATAATATTTTCTGCCTTATGTGTTAAATTCTCACCTGAACGAGAAACCTTTGATGTGTAAACTCTGTACCATTAAATGAGGGATACCCGAGATAGTACTGTTTACCTCTATTTATTTACTTATACTGTTGTGCAGATAGTACAAATACACACCTATATGATGACTTTACACCATAAGAGCTCAAATGAACAGGCAAGCCAGATTAGTACCCAGTGCAAAATATGAAAAATAACAAATAAACAAAGCAATAGTTAGTGCTGTTTGCATATTGCACACATAAATCTGGCACATTTCTTAGCTAGAGGATATTGCCTCAATTTATGCCAATTTCTAGCTTCAAAAGTCCAGTTAAATGGTCTTCTATCTTCAAATAATTTCAAAGTTTAAATTAAATAGAATTTGGAGCTTGAAGTAGTAGAAATGTAAATATTTGAAGTTTGGAATGCCGTTACCTTGTGGTTGCTTTCTTTATTTAATATTTATTCTCCATTTGCAGTTAACTAGTCGGTCAATATATTTGACACATTAACATTATCATCAAAGTCATATTTATCTCTATGTATAAGACTGTCTTCTTGTTTGCACAAACTGGAACTTACGAATGTCCATCTCTAAATTAAACGTTACTTTTTTTTCTTCTGTTTTTAACAAAGTCAAATTGCTGTGTAGGTGAATTGCAAAGATAGTCCCAATAGAGGATTACATTTAACTTTCTGAAATGCAAATGAGCGATATACGATCTTTGTAAGTGATGCAGCTCTTGCTACCTATGTTTCAATCAAAATTTTAATATGGAAAAGCACAACTGTCTTTGTATCTACAACGAATATGACCACATTCAGGCAAATTCTCGCACATTTGCACTACAAAGAACCGTAAAATTTACTATGGGAAACATTCTGAAAGCTACTCCTACACTCTCCTGTAGAAAAATTTGTGAAAGCTATTTTTTCAACACTCTAATGTAACTTTGCACTGATGAAATTGATATGCGTACAGAGGTACAAAGCAAAAATAAGAAAAGTCACCATAAATTCAAAAAGTAGAAAAAAACTGGGATCAAAGTCAGTAGATATTTATCCAGTATCTTCAGCAACACTGTTGAGGTATCTTTACTTGATAAGTAGAGATTATGCGATTATGGGATTATCGGCCTGAAGGAGGCAAGGGCAGATTAGTCAGGAGTTAGAATTCTTTAAGAAAACGATGCAAAGTAGACGAGGCACTATCTACACTTGAAGACGAAACCAAAAGACCCGCAGATAATCTGTGTTTTCTGATAATCCCTCCGATAATGCAATCAACTACACAATTGTCAAAATATTTCTCTTACTTTTGATACAGCTTCGGTGTATTTGGTTGTGTTCCCCTTTGCTTCTAAGATCAGAATCTTACGTCCCCCAATAAATCCCAAATGGCTCCTCGGAGATTCTGTCCCCTTTGAAATCTACAAGACACAGGGTTTATTTGAGTATAATATGGAGATATTTTCAAGGGCCACCCACATGTTGTGAAACTAAGTACTGCAGGTACACTTGAGTAGATTTACTTGGAATAATCTAAAGGTGTATCAGCGATAAAAGTTGGAGTATTGCAGATAAACTTGGGATATAAACTGTTAGTTCGACTTGTTGTATCGGGTTGCAAGGAAACAGTAGAAGTTGGCTCAATGCGAGCAGAACAACCACTACAAATTACTTTTGAAGTCTCGTGGGGTGTCCTAGTGCTCAGGTGAAAATGCGGGGACCTTCTCAAATGTGTGCACATTTCTAAACAGATCTATTTTCAACAGTAGTTTAAATACTGTCTATCTGTGGTCTCATCGAAATCGCTTCTTTTTTGGTTTTACCACGAGATGAAATAGCCATTCGTGCCTCTTTCTTTGTGTCATGGAGTGACTTTTTTTGTAAAAATAGTTTTTAAGGGTTATATCCGTATTGGTATAGCATTGGGTTATTAAACTGAGCCCGGATCATTCTATTTTTACCATAATCCACTATTTCTATAGTATTTCATAGTATTTTGAATAGAAATATTTCTTTGATCACAGATCAAATTCCCTGTCCAAATTGGTTCCAGTTGATTTGTGATGGATTTGGTTCAGTGATTTCAGTCACAGTGGCTGAATCTGCCTGTATCTGGTGCCTGGATGTCCCAGTTACATACCCTAGTTGACCATATTTGGAAATATGCAT
>JBCAUI010127205.1:0-18407 GCA_038406195.1 Haplosyllis anthogorgicola
TTTGCAAGATATGACAAAACTGCTGTTTTGTTTGCCCTTTCATCCTTATATGGTTTCACAATAAAACTTGCTATGGTGATACACATTAATATTGTGGTCATTATCAAAAGTCTAGGCAATGGTTCAGTTATGTAAGTATTACTTACTACGAGCATTACTCTGTAAAGCATATGGATACCAAGCCATGAGAACTTTATGTCAAATACTTTGAGACATCTGTAATGCTCAAGTAAGGTATGGAAGATTGCTTCCCCACTGTCACTGCCATTTTTCTGTATATCATCATCATCATCATCATTGTCATCACCGTCGTCATTGTTGTTATTGTCATTGTTGTTATCTTCATTGTCATCATCGTCTTTGTCGTAGTCTATTTGCTCCTCTTCATTTTCTCCTCTATTCATGACCTTGTTTTCTATGTGTCTCATTTTTCTTCGGTTGAGTAGGTTAGTCAATACAAAGTACAGCATGGCAGGCAAGGGAAAGAGGCAGGCCAGGATAAAAACCTTCACTGTCATAGTCTTCTCTTTTACATAAAAGATACAATGGGACAAAGCCAAAAAGACTGGTAGGACACAAAAACAGATGTAGAGCTGAATGAAAACTTGCCACCATGCATAGCATTGAAGGTCTCCTTGAAGATACAAAACCTTGTGCTTTTCTACCTCCACACATTGTACCAAAGTGAAGGCACCTATCACTATTTCCTGATAAGAGAAAAGAAAAGCAAGAAGAAATGCCTGGACCAGATTTGCCTTCAGACGTGTCCACAAAGATGAACCGTGACATACATACTTAGAAACATGCTTTTCAACCAAGTAAATAATGAAAAGGAACAACATAACAGATGGACCAAATAGAGTTCTGAAGAAAATCTTTGTCACTGCTGTAGTTCCCTGGCCGAAACACTGATCTGATACTTTTGTGTAAAATTTAACAAACTCTGGTGAAAATTTCAGGATTGTAACAATAACATTATCAGAATCTTCATCTTCACGCGGCAATAGGATTTGGAACAGAGTGGCATCCTGAACATAGTAGAATAAAATTTGTATGTACTTCACCCCATCGACCGTATTGTCATTGGTTAATTCTGCTTTTTCTTCTTTCACAACAACTGATTCATCTTTGAGTTCTATTTTTTCGTATTCTTCAACAACATGGGTCATGGGATCTACTCCATCACAAATTATTTCAATATCAGTGCTATCAATGTGACCTATGACTTCATTGTTTGATGTAGCAATCTCCTCCAATTCACCTTCCTCTTGTTGTGCGCGTCCTCTTCGCATAAAAAATCTCTTCAAATGCTCATAAATTTTCCTGAGCATAACAAAAATTGCGTCTTTCATGCTACTGAATATCAACAAAGCGACAGCATATCCAATAACGCAAACAATGTACAAGACCAGAATCATGCCACCATTACATTTTTCAATTGAAATACAAGTGTTCGAGAAGAGAGGTTCTGTCATGTTGCTATGACAGCTTCCACAGAGAGTTCCAGTTCTTCCTGCATTGCAGGAATTAATTCCTTTACAAGTTTCATTTCCTGTACAACAGTAACCTTCAGGGCATCTCAACATTGTCACAAAATCACTCTTATTCTTATGTCCCCAGTAGTTTGGAAGAGCTTCAATATGTTGGTCACATTTGGCTCCAACTGGACACGGAAAGCACTTAGGGTCAGCAGTTGCATTTTTAAGACCAGCACCTGTTGAATAGCGATTCAGTACCATGCTTCCAGCTTCAAATGTGTAGGAATTCTGTTGGCATTTAAATTTACATGAATAATGATGTACAAAGTCTTCCAATGTGTGAACAACGCCCAAGGTTGATGGGCACAGCATCTTAAACTGTTCAAAGTGAGGTTTTCTTGCGAGTAAGTCCATTAAAGATGTTTCAGAAGAAAGGATGCTTGCATCCAGAGTCACATTGATGGCTCTTACAAACTGTTTCTTGTAACTAATGGCATAATGAATATATCCTCCAACTTTGCTAATGTTTGTCATTTGAAATATAGAGTTTTCTAGCACTAAATTTGCATTGGTGCAATGTATTGCACTTGCATGAGTCTGTGTTTTTCCCTCAAACTTGGTGTTTTCAATTAAAAGTGTTTCCTTTGCATAGGAGCAATTTGAAAGTGTACAAGAAAATAATTGAACTAGTCTTTTGACATGCTTAGGTTCAAACAGCAAATCAACTCCTTTCATCTGGATTGCAGAACCTTCAAAGCTACGTTTGTCATTTACTTCAAAGTTCGAATTTTTAACTGTTACATAGGTGGCGCCAAACAAGCAAATACCGCGACTTTTTTTCAGGTCACTGGAGGTAAAAAAAGACTGTTCCACCAGTAAGCCAATAAATCCTCCAGGTCTATACTTCCAAATAAAGGAATCGTGAAGGGTGCTGTTGATTACACTCATTATTCCAAAAGAATCTTGGGATGATGAGTGTATTCGTATGTCAGTACTCGAAACATTACTGTCTTCAATTTGAACATTTAATACCGTGATTTCCGAGATTGTAGGTTTGGATAGGGATTGGTTACCAATGTTAACATACACTACGGTATTGTCAAAGTTGCATTCAGATATTTGAACTTCTCTTGCTCCATTATACAAGTGAAAAAATGCGTGTACTTTTCTACCACGGGTATGTTTGATTTGGGACTTTATTAAACGAACTTTGTGTTGCTTCAGGTGAGACTTTATTTTGTTCCTGGTTGAATTGGAAGGAACAAGCTCCTGTTTTCCTCTGTACATATCCACAACCAGCATTTTCGTGCTTATTGTACATTGGTGTAGAGTTAACAGACCTGTGAGCGAAAATACCGTGTTTTTCCTGAACACGAAGTGGTTCATGGTTGTGTGAGCAGTTTCCTTCAGAGTGTGCTGATCGTCCGATATTATCCAATTTATGTACGCTTCTGAAAACATAGACAGATTCCATAAAAATGTATGTAAATGACCTATTTCCATTGGAATTGCTATCAGTTCTGGTACAATAGTGCATCAAAAGCACAGAATGGAATTCTTTTGTGTCCTCTTTTTGTTCCGTTGTCTCAAATTGATGGGAATTTCATAATTGGAGAGGACAAAATGTCTGGTATTGGCTCCTAATTTTGGCGAAATTGGTACCATAAAGGACACAGCATTTAATTCTATTGTTGGAGAATTAAATCAATTTAAGGTACTGTAATGGTAATTTGGTTGCATTACACTTAACAATTTAAGTGACCTGTAGAAAAATAAAAACTGAAAATTTCCCTAACTCCAATACAAAGCTGGGATTTTTTTCTAAATCGATTGAAACATTTTCCTTAAGTGTGCTTCAAGAATTCGCTGAATTGAATGGGATTAGCCATGAAGAGTTGTATTAAATGCCTGAATAAACCATCAAGTCTTCTTGTGTTATAACCCTCTGTTGTACTAGGTTATGGAAGTGTAAAGTATGTAAAACTTACTGGAGCATGTCACTTCCACAGGCTTCCCATCTAAACCACTGATGTTAAATGAAATAGAGTTGTTCACTCTGCAGCATGGCGAATTCTTCCTCTTCAGTGAGTAGTAATACTGCAGCTCAAACCAGACGTGATCTTTAACGTAATTCAGTGATAATGTAGGTGATGTAACATAGATGTCAGCACCATCTGAAGCTCTATCCAGAATAACCTGCAGGTTTTTACATGGAGCAGATTCTGTGTTGCAATCATTCTTGTCAGAACCTTTGTCTGATACAAACCAGATGTTGTTTTGTGGAGCTGTAAATAAAAAAGGATCTACAGTTTAAATTTAAATGAGTATGTTATGAAATGATGTGTGATGAATACATCATCATACATTTAATGAGCTATTAAAGTTATTCAGTGCAAGATTTACCTATTAACTGCGCCTTGCAAACGAACAAATAAGCTCCATCGTAACTCACAGTGTGACATCTAATTGGTTCGATGAGTTGATAGGAAAGGTTTTTAAGTTTTTGTACTTATTTTTTCTTTGTACAATAAAATCCACAGTACCCTCACATACCTGACGTCTTTACTTCTACATCACTGAGAAAACAGTAGAAGACACAAATAATTAACACAAAATTCTGCCACAACATTGTTATTTTTGCGTCACGATTTATAATTATTCTTCCGATCTTTGTTGCAACACTTTTAATCCAGAACAAAAATAAAGTTTTAAATACAGTTGAATAAATTAACCTAAAAGAAGATTTTAAAACAATTTCTGACACAGATCAGCACATGTTAGAACAAGCATAAACTTGTCTAAATAAAAGATTGACTAAGCTTTATCTATTCCTGGGCCAAAGCTAAATGGGACAAATTAATATCACTTTTAGACATATCAGTTCAAGAGTGCAAATATATTGCTGATATTTCTGCTGGATTGAAATTGCCATTAATAATTTTGGTTAATTATCAATTGAATAATGTAAACAGACAGCTGGCATAATTATATGTGATATGCAAGTCGAGCGGAAAATGGCTTATTATTTTCAGTTGTGCAATGCTTCATGAAAACGTCAGTAAAATCATGAAACAGCTCCTACCAATTTTGAAATGTACAGTACAAAGGAAAGAACAATAAATTCAATGCTGCGCTTTGATGTGCAATTGTTCTCAAACTGATAGGAAGTTTATCCTCCCTTCGTTTCAATTTGAAAACAAAATAATTCACTCTGCGCTTTTGATGTGCTATTGTTCCGGAATTGATATGGATTTCATGCTTTGAGACACAGAAATGCCAAGACCTTTACGTCATCAGAAAAAAACTGCACATCTCAGGCATTTAGTGGGACCTTAACACAATAGAAATTTGCAGCATTTTAGTCCAGTGAAAATTTATTGCGGGACTAAAATGCTGCAAATTTCTGTTGAAAGACGACAATTGAGATATATGAAATATTTAGGTACTTTTTGGAAAAAAACTCACATGATACGAAGGCATTATCAATTCAATTAAGGAGAAATAAATTATCACCAAAATTCCCCTAATTGTACAAGAATTAGCAGTTTGCAATTTACAATTAAAATTGGCCTTATAATTAACAGCTATATTGAGCTAAAACTATGAACAATTAAGTAATTATGCATCATCACCCTATGACTCAATGGGAATAACGGTGCACAAAGTAGAGCAAATTGATTCCAGTACTGTAGAGCAAATTATTTTAATTATTTTTTTAATTTAATACAAAGGCCTCTAATCAAATCAATCCCAATAAATATGCAGAGCAGTACACGGAAATCGTATCAGAAGTTTAACAAGAGCGCATCAAAAGCACAGCGTGAAATTCTTTCGTTCTCTCCTTTCTTCTCTTCGTTTCCAAAATGATACGATTTTTTGTACTGCTCAAGGGCTTGTTAGTAATCCCAGATACGTTGTTAAGTAAAACGTATATCTTTGGCGTTAATTTCTTGTAATGACTTGGATTTAAAATGCAGCAGTTTCTTTTTAATCCGTGATTTTCATTCAGTTCTCCTATTTATTCATATATAAAAAATGTCATAAATATAAGTAGTAAACAATAAAAAAATTTATCACTTTAGGGTTGCTTAGAATTTGGTTGGTTTATTCTGTTGTTGAGAAATTTCTGTCCGAATCTGAGCTTGAATGGGTAGCACTCGAGAGAAACCTTCAAATTGCATAACAGGAACAATTAGTACAGTTTATTTCTCCAACGATCCAAAATTTCGTCCTTCCATGCTAGCGAAATGAATTTCAAGGGGCGGATTTTGGCATTTCAGCGTTGAAAGAGATCTTCGAAAATTTGGTCCACAAAATCCCGTTGAATAGCACCTTCTGAAATTTCTATCAAATTGAAAGTGTATAGCACAAAAGAAAGAGCAAAATAATACCACGCCTTACTTCAGATGTTTCATTGTTTCAAAACTGATAGAACTTTTAGGAGCTGGTTATGTTTTTCAGTAAAAAATAGCCAGTCGCGCTGTATGTATATATTTTATGACACATTCTATAGATTTTTGTGTCTGTGTTACAGTGTTACTCGGACAAGATTTTAAAAAGATTCCCTTGTAATCTATTCTCTTCAAATTTAGTCCAGTTCATCCTATGTAATGGATAAACTATGAACAATTGATAAATATTAGGGGGCATAACAGTGAAAAATTCCCATATTATAGTATAAGCAGTAATAAAGTCATAAAACGGCACAAACATATTTCGATTTACTAAGTGGCACAAACTAACATTATTCGACATTTATAATTACGTAATTGTAAGTTATAATAACGTTGCCATCGTGTGTTTGTTACTAGGTAAATTGAAAACATTTCACTGTATTGGAATAAACGGCTTTTCATAGGGAGTCTTATCATAAGAATATCTACGTTACAGAGACTTAACGTAGCTAAACATTCGTCTGGTCTCAACTAAAACCAAAACGCTTTTTGTTTATTTGCGTTGTTGAATGGATCTTACAAAAAATAAGCGTTTAAGATCATGAAGTATATTTTTACAGTAATAATTTTCTTTTGTATGATGTTCTTCTATGTACCACTCTAAAATACATTATCCTAAATTAAGGTACAGAACACTAGGAACCATAACACTGCCAAGCATTATTGATGATAATGTCATTATTCACAACCTTAAACCCCTATTTTTGGTATCATCCATTCAAGAAGATATATAAACAAAGCGTTTTGTTTTAGTTGAGACTAACCGAATCTGTTTGTTTGAAATCCAAACTTTCACTGATTATCTTGCAAACAAAATGATGTTTTTTATGTTCCTCTTCGTGATAACGAATATTTTCAAAATAACAACATACGGAATAGAAGCAATTGGAGAGACAGGTAACATGGTGTAGGATGTCAATCTCGTAATGACACAAGAACCTCGTGCAAATTTATAATGCCACTAGAAATACGATTGACACAATGTTAAACTTTTGGACCAATTTGTATGAAAATAAAGTGATATTTCACAGAAATAAAGAGAGATGTGAGGATTATTTGGAGCACAAGTTACCATTTGCAGTAATTATTTTACCATTTTTAATATTGTGTCAATGGGGCTTCCGGTTTGCATTATTAGTAACTTTTCTCAACATTTTAATGTGAATTTCATGTGTACATTTGTTCAAACACACGTATTAGCTTAAATGTCTTTAATATGTGTTTTATCCTCTATGAACCAACTGCTTTGTTTCTAATAAAATATTTATTTTAATGGAAAATGTTACACATTTAAAGCAACACTATCCAATAGTGTCTGCGATTAATACTTACATATTTTTATACTTACAATAGTTCTCAATTGAATTTTGTGTGAATAACTCGAAACAAAAAATCTCAAAGTTTCGTATCATTAAATTTCTATCATTTTGGGAACAATAACGCATCAAAAGCACAGCGTGAAGTCATCTTGTTGTCGCCTTTGTTCTGTACGTTTCCAAAATGATAGAAATTTCATGATACGTGTTTGTCAAATACACCAGATACACGATACACGTTGCCCAAAAACGTTTATCAACTTTTAAAGCGTATGGAATTAACAAATCAGGATTCCAATAAGAAAAACAAATACAATCAACTAATTTGTATTTTTAAAGATTGATTTAAAATTAAAATGCTCTCCTCAAAATTGAATACATTTTTAAATGGTTAGGATCAAAGAATAATATCTGGTATGTGTCAGATTACGGTTCCGATGAAAACGATTGTTACACAGAATCTGCTCCATGTAAGAACCTACAGGTTGTTCTGGATAGAGCTACAGATGGTGCTGACATCTATGTTACATCACCCACATTGTCACTGGATCATCATCACCTTAGCATGTCTGGTAGAATTTTATCAGAAGAGGCACATTTCTCCTACCATGGCCTTGCCTGCACAGTGGACAGTGGTATATCATACAACATTAGTAGAGTTAATGGTGAACCTATCAATGTCACAAAGGCACATTATTCCATAACAAGGTGCAATACACGTTTTTCATTGGTTGATGTCAAGTGTGTAAAATTTCAAGCTACACAAAAAGTAAGCCTGGGATGGGAAAAAGTAAGCCTGAGATTCCAGGCTTACTTTTCAGGCTTCCTGTCATTGGTGGATCAAAGTTGGCACCAAGCCAAAAAGTAAGCCTGGGATTGGACTTACTTTTCATCAAAGGTTATGGAATTAAAAGTGTGCACACTGTTTTGTCAGTGAATCAGGGATTTTTCACCCCTCTCTGGCCTGCAGGCTTACCTTGCCTGCAGCTCGGTAAGCCTGGAGTCCATCTTGGGGGTAACAAATCCCTGATTCACTGACAAAACAGTGTGTTAGTAATAAAATCAAGAGAAAATACTGCTAACTGTTGTAGCCCAGGATACCAATCTCGTAATGACACGAAAGCCTCATGCAAATTCATGAGCCATACAGAACTCACAATTATGCAATCAGAATAGAAAATAGACATTGGATTTAAGGCCCGTCAGATGTTGCCCCCATAAATTTTTTTTACCGATAAACTTTTGTCCATAAGCTTACTGTGGGAAGTCCAACACATTATCACACACTTCACGTGTAATAGTAAAAATGACGAATTTCCTAACAATGATTACACAGGCAAACAGACGCATGAATTTGAATGTCTTTTGGAACACAGTACACAGGTTGAACTGAAAGCTTATTTGCTAGAACTTCTAGATGAACGTTTATTCCACCCACGGCTCGGTAAGTTCGGCCCCTTGATGGTTTAAACCTGGGAATGAAATGTAAAATGAATTCAATAGTATTGAGCAAATTTGTACCTCTACTTTTTGTAAACTGACAAGAGCAATTGTGTCGTCGTGTTTATTCGATTTCCCACCCAAAGTGATGCAGCTCATTTGGAGGATTAGATAATCATTTGGGTAGGTCTAATCCTCGAAGAAAAAGGATTTTTTTTCAAACCCAAAATGAAATGCAGTTCCAGAAATTCTTATCAACAATTTAGAAACGTGTAGAACAAAAGAGAAAACAAAGGAATTCTGCGTTGAGCCATTGACGCGCTATTGTTCCTAAACTGACAGAAATTTCACCCTCTGAGCCCTGAGCCCATACTGATGGCTCTGCAGACTAAATCGGTCAGAAGAAATGAGGTGTCCCAAATCCCATTCACTGTTGCCGCCCCTTATCTTTCCCAGCATGCCTGGCAGTTATCATACTCTTATCACCTGATGGTTACTACCTTTGACGATAAGCTGGCTAAATTGTTATATTGTCATTTTTCTGTTTACGTGGAAATGCGGTAACATCTCAACTGATACGGGCAGATGGAGACAATGTACATAATGAATTGAACTTTATTTAATCTATGTCTCGGGCTTTTGCGGGAACGTAAAATGAAGATCGTTCAGCCTTGTGCTTTTAGCAATAGACATTTTTTTTACAACACTTGATTGCGGACCGGCGGGAAATCCAACAAATAAAAAAGTGTGGCCTTAATTCATTGGCGGATCTCGGGGGGGCGGTCCCCCCTCCCCCACGGGCCAAAATTTCTTCATTTTCATGCAGTTTTTCGGGTAAAAATTGGGGCGCCCTAAGGTTGGCGCCCCCCCCCCTACGAGAAATCCTGGATCCGCCACTGCTTATATCATTCATAATACGTCTGAATGCTTTGACTCTGTAACTAGTCAGCTGGAGCCGCATTCTGTCGTCAATTTATAAATATATTAACTTCTGAACCATATAATTATATAAATGTTCTCAAATTGGTTCAATAATGTCAGCATCGGTTAATCCGTAGCTCGCACTATCCGTATTCACCGTGTCACCGTGTTTCATGTTACCTAAATTCAAATGCCAAAAATAAATAAGATGTACGATGAAAAATGTGACTTATTGTTGTGATGACGTAGGATTACAAAAGGCAAATGATACCAGCTACACAATCCGTTAACAGTGTAACTAGGCAAACCATAAATTCGCACAAGAACTTTCACTTTAGTGAGTACACATGCTTTTAAATTCTCGTTTGTAATTTGTCGATTGCTGGTAGGCTGGTCAGTTGTTGGTCATAGCATGTTTGTGCTATGATTTCTTTTACTATTATGCACACACTTTGATAAGTTATGTCTATATTTCGTATTTCTTTCCCAGGAAGAAGTCCAAGTATGTCCACACAAAGGTTTCACCCCAACAACCCACTCGGACTTCCAAGATACAAGATCAACAGAGAAAAACTGAGAGTGATAGACACAGCATTAGCATGGGATTCATACGACAAGGAATTCCTTAGATACATGGGACAGGCCAAGGTTTGCTGCCTTATTAATTAAGTGCATGTACCATAGTCTATTTTATTATATATTATAATCTTATACATCTTACATAATTTTTGCTGAATTAACACACAGCATTTCTTTGGGTGTTAATTAAAGATTTAGGTCTTGGGGTGACTGAAATGTACCATTTAACTTTCAGTTCGCCGCAACGTCCATGGATTTGACTGAGTTCAGTATGTCTACAATAGCTTGTATTGCAGGCCACGACCTTAACGGAATTTGCTCCCACCAAATTGACGGACAAACTTTCAGTGACATTCAAAGTAATTTTTCCCGTCTGTTTGACGGACACGTTTTGAAAATAGTCCGTCATTTTGAAATATTGTTCGTTTTGGCGCAAAGACGGGCGTAAGGTCGAGGCCTGCATCGACATTCATTTTCTTGTACATCGTGATAGGTGCTTGGATTTGACGTTGAATGGCGCCCTAATTTTCTGAAGGGTCAAATACCAAATAAAATTGCGATACTTCAGCTCGCTGCAGTGACCGGACACAGCGTTATACTACAGTTAAAACACTGGAGGAGAATTCCACTCAGCCTGAAGGAGCTAATGGCGGATCCCAAGTTAGTTTTCGTAATATTATTTCCAGCCAAAACATTAACACAACCACTACATAGAATAATAAATATAAACCATGGCATAGTTCTGGTAGTCCCATTGTTTCCACCATATCGGTGGGTAAGAAATACAATGGTGACGTTCGTTTCAAATATATTCAGAGTTGCATGTAGCATGTGCGACTCTTTTTTTAATTTGTGCACCAGAAGGTGCACACACACACGTCTCATGCCCTCTAAAATGCACCATTGAAATTGACTCAACTAGCACTTTTAGAATATTGCAAATTATTTTATTTCGTGTTACTTTAATGATGTTCCATAAGATTACATGCATAACATTGTACAAACTGCAACAGTGTCAAACATACATGCATGCACTTTTCTCTTAAGTTTATGCCGCATTATAATACATGTATGCACGTATCTGTTACTATTATTTTAGTGTCATCAAAGTTGGTATTGATGGCAAGAAGGATGCTGAAAAGATGCAAGTTGATTACGACATAACTGTGAAAGGCATAGTGGACTTGCGACCACTTACACTGAAAGTTGGATACAATCCCGAGTACAGGTCGGTTACACAATACAAAGTTACATAACCGTAATGCTATTCCCATTTAAACTGTTAACAGCATGAATTTATTGGAAATTTGAATTTCAATGTAGCGTTATTACAACTTAGCTGTTTATGTTTTAGTACCCTGGGTCTACAGAAGCTTGGGGAACATATTCTGCAGCTACATCTTGGAAAATCTAAAAGTGCAACTACAAGTGACTGGGAAAGCGTATCTCTGACACCAAGACAGGTATTAACATTGCACAAATTAACATCACTTTTGATGTGATAATTTAACATAATTTAACATTACCCCGAGGATAATGAAATGAAATACCTTCTTTTACAAGTTTGCAACAAATTGATAATTTAATATATTTATTTGTAAACACTGTTTATGCATCTTTCAAGAGCTAAATTTTATTTAAATCTACACTTGTTTCATAAGAACATTAGACCATCTGTAATTAAAAAATGTGAATGACATTGCAAAAAGGTTGAGTGCATGTAAATTCCTGGTCAAATATCTCATTGCAGCAAGAATATGCTGCAATAGATGTTTTAGCTGCGGTCGACATGTTTCGTCACATAATTGGAAAGAAGATACCAGGATTTAAACACGATGTAAGTAACAGTGATGTAGTCCTAGATACAAGATGCATCATGTTAACAAGTAGAAAGTTTATAATTGAAGTATAGGTATGACAATATTATAATTTTAATTATTAGCCGATTTGCATTGATTTTGGCTCATTTGGCATAATTGCCAAAGAGCCTACAGAATCATGATTTGTCCGTTGTTGTCGTTGTTGTTGTCATCGTTGGCATCTGTGCACACTCACCCTGAGCACACTATTGATCATAGAGACTTCATATCTTACACACTCTTTTTTCTTTCATATCTTACACTTCATATCTTACACCCCATGAAGCAAATATTATGTTGCTGTGACCATTATTCTCAAATTTGCAACCATATTTGTATTTTTCTTGATCCATGCTCTTGGACATGCATTTAATGGAACAAACATCATATTTGACAGTCATACACACCTGTGTATCCTCTTTATTCCTTGTAAAAAGTATGTTGATGCCATATACATTTCCAGTTTGGCAGCCATATTTGTCTTTTTCATATATCACATTTTAGAGATTTCATCCTAAATACTTTATTTGTATCCATTTGATATTGTAACTTAGATTGTCTCAGTTTTTGATAATGCCAATTGAGCTCAGGCCCATCTAGACCTATTTTTATCTTTGCGAAAACAAAATCCGTCAAACTGTCAAATGAAGGATTCCTTTAAACGAGTGATATTTATTGTAGCCTGGGAAATGTTGGTTAAAAGCAAAGTATCTCTGGGAAGACTTAATTGATAAAAATAACTTAGGAAATATTCTTCACTGTGACGTGTGCCTAGTTGATGTATCCAGCTATGGTACCATGGTCACACATCTTAATGGTAAGTTACGTTACACTTCAGACAACTTGAAAGTACTGTAGAGTTAGGGATATAAATGAACAAATACAAAATATCTTTTGCTTCATGTAGTTTGTGCGCAACTAAATTAAAATAACTCTTTCCCGAGATACTATGATCTATAAGGCGTTAATTTAATGCATTGTGGTATGTGAGATTGCAAACTGGAGAGCAGATATTGTTTCTAATTGAAAGCACTGTTATTTAGCACTGTGTGGTCCCACCACTCTCGACTTTGCTAATCCAGACAGGTGTTTTCCTTTTGGACAACACCTGTAAAGCGTAAACACAAAGATTTAACATGTGATTAATACTAACGAGAGTTTACTCCCCATCGATAGGCAAGCAGCATCAAAAGAAGTGCATTAAAAGAGGTATTCCAGTTGAAACAACATTCCCACCCCACATGCTGAAGGCCATTGTAAAACTCCAGCAGCAGCAACAGCATAAACCGGAGGCATCGGATCCCGCTCCTGAAGAATCGTGTCCTGCAACAGGCATGGAGGAAGACCTAGAGGAGGGAGAAATCGTTGGTAAGAGACTTTTTATGAAATATTCGGATACTCTTTAATCTAGTCGATACCAAGTCGTGTTTTGGCAACATACTTACTGTAAGATTTCACGTAAAGGCCCTTTATCAAATGATTAATTCATGGCCAGTTGTGTGGTATTTAAATTAATAGCAAAAACATTATTCTGTCTGACATATCTGTTTACTTTCATCATGCGAATAAATATTTTTATCTTCCATTCATTGCTCAGATGGATCAGATGTGCCAGATGCCGTAAAAAGTGTGGTACAGAAGGCCACGCAAATGTCCAAATTTCACTGTGATTTGTGCAATGTGAGTGCCATGAGTCCAGCCGATCTTCATCAGCACATGACAAGTGAGTATTTTATTCAATACAGTTCACAATGAGGTACAGCGAGTGTCCAATGATAAGGTGATATGAAATGTGCCTTTTTGACATGTGCAAAATTCGAACTTATTATGGTTTTATGTTTGCCGTACTTTTGCTGGGTGACATACTTCATTAAAAAAGATAAGACAAATGAAATACCATGTCAGTATGTACATTTAGATCAAGCATGTTTACGTGCTAACATTATGGTTATATTAATAGTCAACTAATATTTGTAGCCGCGAAACACCAACAGAAGCAGCGCTTATTGGAAAGAACAGATAACAGTGAACAACAAAGCAAGAAGCAGCAAACCACACCAGCACCCGATAGTACGACCCCACCAACCCGACCGGCGAAACTACAACCAGCACCGAACAAACAAAACCACGTGAGTCTTTTGGTATTTACCCGTGTTGAAAACATGAACCAATGGTGTTGTAAGACCAATATTTGCTGTATCTATTTTTTGGTTATGCCTTCGCTGGAACTTTGTGCAATCATATTTTAAGCTCTCTGACCCTATTTTTGTGGACATGGTATGAGTCTGCAGCTGGGTTTTAAAACCAGGGTGTATTACGTTGCCTAAGGCTGGAATGAGCAGGGACCTGGTAAGACCGCTAGCACTCTTAAGTGAGAGTGTTCCTGATAAGGGACGACCGTTAAGGTGCGAAAGTCTTTTCCTTTTATTTGACGATTTTATATGTATTTTTTGCAGCAAGAGTTCCAGATTGAACAGGCTCTAATAAGTATACGGGAATCAACAGTGACATTATCAGTAAAACCATCAAACGAGATTGATAACAGGCCAATAGCAGCACCAAGTAGGGTATCACCATTAAGTAACGTATCATCAGCATCATCGTCATCATCTGCAGTTGTATCATCTACAGTTGAAGAAAACCCACCGATTACAAAGCCTCCCGGTAGGTGGTGGAATTGATTCAATTAAAATATTTGTTATTGTTACCTTGCGGAATCTATGGTTGTCTATTTGTGGAATTTAACTGTGACATTGTACTGAGCTACAAGGAGCCTCCTAAGACCAATTTGTTATGCCATGACGTTCCATTTGAACATTCTAGAAACTGATGTTCGAAATGAAGAAGAAATAAAACAAACAAGGATAAAGTCTAGATATTGCGACTTGTGTAAGATTCGAACTACAGATAAACAGGCCATGGTAGCCCACCTTTGTGGTAAGAAGCAACTAACTGCAGTACGATCTCTTTTGAGCGACATCCAACTTTTGCCTTCCAAAAGTGTCGTAAAAGGGAGGGTGTCACTCAAAAGAGACATGATTACATAAAAGAGACATTTAATACTAGAATATATCATCCAAAAAGGTGTCGTGTAAGAGAGACTGTAACTCAAAAGAGGTGTTGCTTGAAGGAGGTTCTACTGTAGGAGATAATTTGTCGGA
This sequence comes from Haplosyllis anthogorgicola, assembly GCA_038406195.1. Taxonomy (NCBI): domain Eukaryota; kingdom Metazoa; phylum Annelida; class Polychaeta; order Phyllodocida; family Syllidae; genus Haplosyllis; species Haplosyllis anthogorgicola. The sequence goes on from JBCAUI010127205.1 coordinate 15,209, forward strand.
AATGCGCATTTGCTAAAGGGATCCACAAATGTTATCAGAAAACAGACAGTCACAAGATCATTAAAAACATAGTACTGTGTAAAAACAAAACCAGAAGGAAAGTTTTTATTAAACATGTATGACAAATACGTAGTGATGAACGTATTTTGAGGATAATACAGTAGAACCTGTTTTGAACGACACGCACGTTTTCACAGGTGTCGTTCAAAACAGGTTCTACTGTAGTAGCAGAGTAAATCATGTCTTAGATACACATACAGTAAAATGGGTTTCGAAGGCAGATGTCTCTTTGTCTAAACTGTACTGTAAGATCCTATTAAATGTTATGCAAAATATCTGCATCAACGTTTATTTCAGGAAAGAAACATTTGAAGAAACAAAAGCACCACGGTGTAAAATACGATGATTTGTTCTGTCCTGTCTGTCAATGTGCAGTAACAGATCTCGTTGCCATGAGGTCGCATATGCAAGGTAAAATTAACTGATTTTTACCAAGCATTTTAGTTCCTAAAACTGTAATATGGATGCTACATTAAAATATAGTGATTTGTATAAAAGTATATTTGGGTTACCTGAAAGTATGTGTGCATGTCATTCGTCAATGAAAAAAGTAACTAAAAATAGATTTATATATTGATTTAAATATATTTATAATAAAGTCGTGCCTCATTCTCAAAATGTGACAGTGGTAAAGGGTTAAAGAGCTCAAGCACTTCGCGAATATTTCATGTATGGCGGATGTAATCTGGCTTTTTAGCGACACCACGATGTTTTCATGCAAACTTTGTCAATTTGGTTTGTAAAATAACCACGTAAGGCCTTCTTTTAAATCATTTGGATTACATTGCATTGGCAGGATTTTCAAAGTGCGGCGATCGGGGAAAAAATTAAAATTGAATGTAGTCCCTAAAAAGCACAACTACAAATATCGATGACATTTTAATTTTTTTCCAATCGAGTTGTGACATGTTTCACCTGCCATTTGAGTTTTTTTATTCTTTTTTTTTTTCTTTTTTTTTTTCTTTTTTGAAATCGAGTGGGGCGGGAAATGTAATCCAAACAGTAAAATGAAAAAAAACCTAAAGATGATACCTGGTATCATCATTTCCTCTCCCACACATCCATATTATGTAACCAGTTTACTGGTATTTACCTGTGTCGAATACTAACGAAAAGGCGACAAATAAGCACAGAATAAGGAAAAACAGCCCGAGTCTAGTAATTCTTTCAGAGAATTGCTTATTGCATAGGTCTTTGTCATCTGTGGACGACGTAATGCCAATGTTATTTTTAACTTTGCAGGAAAAAAACATCAGACGAATTTAATAAGAAGTGGAAAAGTACAAAGATGATGAAAGAGGATATTTATATGTTCATTTCCTTTGTGCGCATGTGATGCTCTGCTTGGGCAAAGTACAAAGTATTGCGTAACGTTAAAGTTCAATGCAAGAGAAGCTTACGGTTTTAGAATCTTTAATACACAGTTGGTTCCGAATTTGTTGTCCTTGTGTTTTTGTGTTTTCAAACCTACACCAGTTTTATGACGTTTGGCTCAATTGGCGTAAATTCCAAAGAGCCAACTCAATCACGATTTGTCCACCGTCGTTGTTCACAGCCTATTTATTTTTAATTAAACACGGGCACAAATTTTATAATATAAACTGCATATTGTACAGAATGGTAATGTCGACTAGCATCAATCGGTTGTGAGGCGGAGTGAATGCACAGAGCAAGCGAAAGCTTAAAATTAGTTCCATAACGTTTATTCCCTCATTGGTGACAATTGGTAGCACTTCAATAACAGTTACTACATGTAACAGCTGAGGCAGATATGACATGAAGTATTCTGCCAAAGATAAAAATAAAATTTGTTACTTCAAAACAGTTCGAGTAATAGAACATTATTTTAGATCTAATTCTAACTGAAACTGCTAGAATGCATTTTGAGATCTGCAATTGTGCTTTTGTTATGAATATGTACTAGTCATGTCACTACAGAAATTAGTAAAATGATGGAAATGAATCATGAACACTTAACATTTGAAGCCAACTTGTACTTTCATAACCTCGCATCATAAAATGCGTGAGGCGACCAAAGATCACCACTTTAACAGTGTAAATTGCATGATATTTTTGCTAGAAAATATTATATAACTAAGTGCAACCTAACCTCTGTGACTTTTGATTGTAATCAACGTTTTTTTCACGAAAGTGAACAGGTTCATCAAGAATGGAACGTCGGTAAAATGCCTGCCAAACACATTTCCTGTTATCATTTTTATCAGTCGTAAAGTGCAATGTGAACATTAATAATTTACGTTTCCGTAAAGGTGCAGCAAGAGCGACCAGGAATGCTCATGTCATTTTCTTTTAAAATTTTTCTAAAAATTTCGTGTCTTCTCTTTACTAACTCAAAATCAACATATCTCAGATACTTTCTCAAGGCGTTTCATTTCATTGCCTTATACAATGTTTGTACCCAAGGACTCATACGGACACTTTTTCAGCCATGCGTTGTACTTAAGGTGAACTATTTGTCAGAAAAAGTATCAATATTTCCATAAGGCAAGTGTATCAGTTCCATCCACGACAATGAGAAAGGTTCCATGGTGTCATCAATGGCCTTGAAGGGTTACTTTTTCATATTCCTGTATTCAAAATAAGAGTGCTTGGTTTGCTAATGGCCTGTCCGGAAAATGTAAAAGTATTTCCCATCCTTGATGTCTATATGAATGTGATATAAAACGTTACAGTAACATTTTAGCAGAATAGTATTCATCACCACTTCAAGAACGAGCATATTTTTTCACAAAACGTCTCGTTTAGTCATGTAAATCAGCCAGATATCACTTTAACATTTCTCGCAAGAATCCAAGATGCCTGCCAAACATATACGAATTTACAGTTATGTTACTAAGTAAACGTTACTAGACGAAAACGTTGATAATAAACGTAATAAACGTCTAATTAACGTAACGTAACGTAACGTAAACGTAACGTAACGGAAATGGTTCATAAACGATCTGGTAACCCAACACATTATTCATGGTGAACAGAGAATGATAATAATAGTAATTTTAATTATTACTTAGTTTTATTACAATAAGGTTACATTAATGATAGTAATAAATTAAATAAATAACAATAAGTCAAAGCATTTATCAAATAATTTAGCCCTAACACAACTCAAATCCCTTCC
>JBCAUI010127316.1:0-18404 GCA_038406195.1 Haplosyllis anthogorgicola
AATGAACTGGAAATAACTATGGACAAATTATCAGAAAATTCCAAATTTAAGAAGTTGTGTGTTTGATTTAAAAACCTGAAATGTAAAGATGTGTATATGTGCAATGCTGTTAGTTCATGAAGTTGTGTTACATTTTGTAGATTTTTTGTTATACATTTTATTGCTTTTAGGAATAAATGTTCATGCATCCATGGATGGATTGCCATAAAAAAAGGATTTTGTGTTGGTTTGTAATGTTAGTATGTTATTTGAAATAACGTTATTAAATAACGTTACCAAAGTGAGTCCAAAAAGGCGATTATTTTTAAAGTTTTTTGATAACGCCCTTATTTAACAGTGTAATTTCGCGAGAATGAGCGTAGATACAGGTATCGGTATCTTTCGTACAGGGTCTTCATGAAATTTGGCCCATAACACTAACTATTTTTGCCAGCTAATGGTTCAAAAGCATCATGTGATCCGACTGGCTCTTTTATTTTCTCTTTGATTAACATGCAATAGAGTGATCAGATCCACTTCACTTGTGCAGTGCATTATGGAAAGAAATCCATAAGAAAGAACAGCTTGCTTTGTCCTAAGGTGGGTTACTTGTTTGTATAACATATTGGTTTAGGGACAGCAGGTGATAAGTAAAAAGTTTGATATTTTTGTAATTAGATCATACACTGCAGGTATAATTGGAAACCCTTGGGTTTTGTTGATCCGTAATACAAAAAGTCTCAAAGGATTTCACAACCCATAACACAGATGAGGCGAAGCAAGGTTAAAAAGAAATGCGGTTTGGATTTCTGTAACGAAAATAAATTTAATTGGTTCAATAGCTTTGTCACGTTAATATACAGAATCTTCTGGCCAGCTCCTTTGTTTATGAATATTATTTTTGGTCATTCCGTTTTAAGCGATGACTGGTGAAGTTGCGTGAAATTCGTTTTGAGAAAAAGATGAAAACCTAATAATTTATCAGGAATAAATATCTACAAATAAACTCAAATACATCAGTAAAAATTAGTATCACATGTTTATATGTATACCTAAAACCAATTTTTAACGGGTCAAGCTATTAGTAACAGAACAATGCAAATTTTTAATCTGGAAAAATATAAACCTAAATACATAAAGGTTACCGTTTGGAAAATATTGTAAGCTGCTTGCGTAGGCAAATGGTCTATTTTCAAAAAAAATTGGTAAGTTTGTCGTTGATGGCGAGGTCACGTTGGTACATAAGTGAGGGTTTTTTTATTGGAATAAGCTTTTTTTGTTTGGCTTTCCGATTTGGCAAATCTTAAGCATAAATCAATCTAATCATTATATTTCTTTACTGAAATCATTGAAGAAACTAAAATACCAATTTATCTAAATGTTATTCTAATTTTCTCTGTAAAGTTCAATTGATCACGTATAAAATTATTGAAAATGGACCTGTTTTAATGGAAGAGGTAAATAGCAATAGGTTGTTACTTCATGGGAAGTATAGGTTTGGTGTGCACAGTGAGGTGCATTATAATTATTGTAAATGTATATTGAACTTTTATCTGCCATTAAATAAAAGAGGGAAATAATGACAGTAAATTACTGGGCAACTACAATTGAATTACAATTATAACAACACAAAAATAAACACAGAAGCATTTTATCGTTTTACGAGGAAACATAAAATGTGGATATCAAGGGACGAATCATCTATTATTATGTATCCACTTGCACACCAACAAGAAAACCCTCTTAACAGAATTACAATATTAAAGGAACCGATAGCACCATTCTTTGAGTTCGTCTAAATGGTAAATCTTAGTTACCTGTTCAGTTATACAGTGGGGCCCGGTTACTTCGAGCTTGATTGCCACGAGTTTTTAATAATCTTGAGTTTATTTTGCCAGCTCCAAATGATTAAAATCAAAAGCATTATATATGGCCTCTTCGAGTTTCTGTCTACATCGAGCTTTTTTCACTAGAATTTTCAAGCTCGAAGTATCCGGAACCAACTGTACGTTAATATAAAGGTTTTTTATACGCCAATAGGAGTATACCTGCAGGTGATATCTGTAAATTATGAAATATTTACACGAATGATAGACCAGCATAACGTGTCTAAAATTACTTTGATAACTTTCATGTTATACAAACAACGTTAAATTGTCAGAACTAAAATGGCGAATTTTGACACTGATAGTTGATGGGATGATGAGAAATACCACAACCGTGTTATGCCAACATTCATTTCTCAAAAGTTCCCGAAGAAGGAAATAGCAAAGTTAGCGAAGATTGTCAGTGGAAAGAATCCAAAGCTTGGTAAATAATCAAACTGAGTGCTTTAATTCCCAAATGGTAATACATCCAAGGGGGATTTCAAAGGAATCTAACACAAAATGTTGAGAATTCCAAAAACATTTTGGCAAACCAAAGCGAGTAAAGAATATTATTCCCAAAGATTCAGGTAAGTTTACCAAAATATTGCATTCAATAATTTGAAAATCTGTCGCTGAAAGATACAGAATTGCACCTGGCTAACGTGTACCAGCATATACTTACAGAAAAATTCAAATAATAACCGAATCTTCTTTCTGTGATTCTGTGATGTTTTGCAGTGTTTTAACATTCACCGAAACTCTTTTTCCATTTAAAAGTGCTATTAAACGTAATTGCACATTCCCTAAGTTTGCAAATATTGTTGTCTGGTAAAGTCTCTTTTTTATATAAAATGTTGCATGCTGTATAATCTCAATATCTGTGTTTTTATTTCAACATTACCTTTCCTTACAGTTTGGAGACGACTTCTACTTTTCATTGTTGGCACAGGAACATGTAAGGTAACAGAGAAGAGATACCCAACACATGCTGAAATGATTGCGTGACTACTGTATTGACGGGGTGGCATTGCACTATTGTTGATATTGAGTATTGGATCCATTACTAACGTATCAGGAAATATATTGATCGCTCTGATTGCTGTAATTGAGAAATCAGACCTTTTCACAAAGAGATAATTCAATAATATTTAAGCGGGAATGACGAGTGAAGTCGGACAGGCAGGAAAGTCATTGTGAGAGAAAATGGAGGTGGAGGGAAAATTGTCGATTGTGGCTTTTTTCGCAAACCAATTTAGAAATGGTGAGGGAATGAACTTATTATGGCTATTTATCGATCGGGTGGGGGCCTCAATTTTAATTACCTGATAACTGTTGTTTGGACGTTTTATATCATTAATCGAATATACTAGAAGGTTCGTCATGAAGACACATGTACACTAACAATTGTTGGTATCTGACCGACAAATAGACTTCAATTTTCAGAAAAAAATCAAATAAGCCCCATGTGTAATCAGATTTCAGTTCAGTTCGCAACAAGAACATTAAATGCGTAACGTCTCAATGAGGAGTTTTTATGTGTAAAATGCATGTCAATGAAATACATATTTCGTTGTAACGTTCACGGATAAGGAAACATATTTCTGCCGCAACTATCTGGCTGCATCAATAAGATACCTGACATGGGACAATTGTACACGCGATAGAGTCAGCGATATTCCCTTCTCTCTACCCAACTGAGAAAGCATGAGTTCCTGTAACAGAGTTATGCACTCATTATCACTTTTGTCTGTCACGTCTGTCGGCTTCCATTACACAACTCTACGACTAAAATCAATTCATTCTCAATTCACAAGTTCATTCTTTCGTGTTGGCATTGTGGTTCTTCTCGGATATACACAAAATATGATTTTGAACAGGTTTGACAGGAATGATAAATGGCTTATGAATTACAATAATTTAGGAATTCAAAACTGAGGACATTTTAGATACAGCAAAAGATCTCGAAAGTCAATGTGATAATATTTCAGACTAAAAATATCACCAGGTATAGAAAGTTAACAATCCGTACAAGTTTAATTAAACGTTTGTACTGCTGGTAATCTTCATCTTAAAAAAATATCATCAAGAAAAGTTGCAGCTAAAAATAAACTGCAGGTGTTTTTTTCCTAAAGATCAGTGCGAAGTAAGTGTTTTTATCAATATTATAATAATTCTGTGTACAAAAAAGCATAGTTTTTATTTAAAGAACTTTGTAAATCTTTTCTTTCTCTAAGATAACTATGGGAGGCGATGAAGATGCTGAAGCTGCAAAGCCATCCGATATTGACATCTGGCGGCAGAAATATTCCCGCCTTACATAAACAGTGAAGTTGTTCACACTGACTTCAGTATCAATTGAAACAGTTCAAATGGCTGCACGAGGCAATTGTCTGTCAAACTTGCTGGGCCAAAAATTAATGAAAAAGGGACTAATTTACGAAAATAACAACTACATATTTGTCAAAACGTCATGGATAAAACGCCTGGAACTAGGAAAGGGAACTACCTATGCACTGATTGGAGTTGTTTCAGTGTTGTGTTACTTCAACAGTTTAAAAGGAGATTTTGTTCACGATGATTTAGTGGCAATTGTGCGCAACCCTGACATAAAAAGTGGATCTTTATTGGGAAATCTGTGGGTACATGATTTCTGGGGAAAGGATATTATTGACAGCAGTTCCCACAAGTCCTATAGACCCATAACTACAATAACTTTCAGGTAAGCTGAAACAATGACTTCTTAAGCTTTTGTAACTCCAATTTCAATCACCTATCTAGAGAAAAATTAAATGTGATTGTAGGGAATGGTGTAAGCATTTCCTACCAAATATTTAACCTGTGTGTAAAGCTCTCAAAGTGTTGCTCAAAGTGACGCGACACTAAGACTGCTCTTTCCAAGTAAAGTGTCAATCAAATTCTTAAAGCTTCCTCTCATAGCTTTTTATGCAGCAAACTTTCAAACTTTAAGGAGTACAACACAATTTTTCACTTAGGTAAAGTTTTTAAACTGTTTTGACATTAATTCCTTCTTTTTACAGAAACTTATCGCTCTTATTTTATGAAAATGTTAAATTTAAGGGAATGCGCTAAAGAAATCTTATATAATTCCTTTTTGAACCTTTAAAAACTCTTTAAACTCTTTGAAGTTGTTAAGAATTAGCTGAAAGTGATGTTTTGGTCCCTCTGAGTTCAGATCGGAGCTCTTGGGAACAATCAAATCAACATCCATCATAAAGTTAATCCCTTCAGTAGCGAAAAATTACTTTTGTTCCATTCAGTATTTCTTAGTATCTGTAAGAGCCTACACTTACGGCATTTAATATTCCATGCATTAAATAGCAGCAATGATTAGTCCATATTTAGCAAGTCTTATTTAACTGCCGCGATCAATATCTATGTAATAGCAGCTATAATAAGCTTATTATTTAAATCCGCAGCAGAAACCAATAAAATAGATTAATGTATGTGTCTGCACATGAAAGAAATGCTGGGGAAAGACTTCTCCCATGACTTTAAAATAGATAAAGGTCTTAGGAATGAATAAACTAAAATTATATTTACTACATGTATATTGACAAAATAATTACGCGAAGAGGAGAAATTCAAGCAAATGTTTTCAACTGCTCCTCTTTGAAACAAATGAAGAGTTCATTTTAAAATGACGTTAAAAACGAAATTTATCATATTAGGAAACAGAAACTACGAGAAACTAGTTTTCCAGGCGTTTTACTGCTGAGGATCAGAGTAATGACACAATTAAAATGGAATTAAATTTCTCCGACTTTCTAATGGAAAGTGATTCAATCAAAATTAAATGCCTCTTGAGAGAGGCAATACAACGCCTCAAGCACAAATCTAACACAGTTCTGTAAAAGCTGTCTGCAGTAAGACTGCTTCAGTCTTCAGGGAGGGAATACTCTGCCTATGCTGGAGCTGGACTCCTTGAGTTGAGAGTGTTAGTATTTATCCTTTGAGACCTTTGAATAAGAATAATAAAACTCTAGTTTCCTGATGGTTTCTAAAACTTGTGCAATGTTCTGTGTTTAACTTTTGAAATAAAAGACACTGTTGCGCTGATAAAACTCAAATTAAAATCAACAGTTTAAAATCAGTAGCAAGTACTGGTTACTCGCCGGAAACTATGTTATCACACCCGTAACCATGTATATTTATTATGTCATATTCATATTCACGGGTTAGGGCATTAGAGGTTTTGGGTCTTGAACTTGGATCGGTTTTTCCCATTTTACCTCTCCTTTGGTAAAATTTCATAGTCGTGCAAATTACTTTTGATTGTATCTTTTCAAGTAAGTCTTGGCGTCAAAGCCAATGCATCTGTGCTCACGTTCAATAATTTCATTTTGAATGCGCAATTTCAAAGTTATGCCAATGGTTTCAGCCACTGAGAACTCTACCTTACCGTGCTACAGCCACATAAAAGTTTGGTAGCAAATCACACTTCCACCCCTGAGTAGGCCTAAAATTGCTGCAGGTAACAGATGCACAAGTGGAACAATTTTTCATTCCATTGCCATCAAGGAGCTAAATTGATACTAAACTACCATTTATTTCTGCCAATTAGCTGAAGGAAATTATCTAAATTAACTGGGTACAATACCAGCTAATTCCATAATAAGACTCTGATTTATGGATACTAAAGTAACTTCATATATTGCTCGATATTAATTATACGCAAGATTTAATTACCTTACAATCTTCGAACTCTGTTCAAGATGTTGTATTGTATGCAGATTGTGGAGTTACTTGTGAGTAATAAATTACATGATAACTTAATATAGATTTCGCCTTTTGCAAGAATCGAAAAATAAACGTCAACTAATCTTGAAATATACTAGCTCTTTGTTTAGAAGCAAACATACGTTTGTTATTAACCTAGAGTTCCGAGCTATAGCTCAGAGGTAGGTGCAGAAACATGCAATTGTATAACATAAAAAATTAGAATTCCTTCGAGTTATTTGCATAAGTGTACAACGTACATGTTGAAGTTGAACTTCTTTGTTCCTGAACAGCCATGTGAGACATGGTAAAATTGTGACCGATGTATTGATATCAATAAATGCGGACTATGAGTTCCTCTCAAAAGCTGTTATATTCCACAGCTAAGTGCCCGATAGCTATTTGCCAGCTTTTATGAGCTCTTCTTGCCACTTTGCAGCTTTGGGCAAACTTGTTGGCAAACTCTACCAAGTAATTCCAGCATCTACGATGATCAGTTCATAAAAGACATAGCTGTGGTTTTTTGTTGTCCATATTAGTTCAATGACAGTTCTGTAATATCATTAAACTGTCCGAAAGGTGTTGAAAATCCAGTGACTCAAGAAATACCATTCCAGGATGATTAAATTGATTGTGTTTAAACTATTGTGTATTTGTCATCTACAGATTAAATTACATCATTGGAGGATTAGAGCCGGTGGGATTTCATGCGGTTAATGTCGTTCTTCACACCACAGTGTCGCTGCTTCTGTCCTACACATGTGACAGATTCATATGGCACAAAAAGCAGCTACCTCTGGTGGACATAACATCCACATGGACCATTAAGCTGTCTACACTAGCAGCCATACTATTTGCCACGCATCCCGTACACACAGAAGCTGTAAGTACCTTTTTCTTTAAATTGCGAAATCTGCCAATGTTCCTTTACTTGATAGTTCATACACGCATAACAGGTTATGTTAATGAAAAGTACACCTCAAGATCTAAAAGTTAGCTATTCAACAAAAGAATCCGTGTTCTAAAACTGTGCTTCCTCTACTGCATCAAACTACTTACTTAATTGTTATTGATTACTTGAGATTAGTTCAAGATCACCCATCTGATTCTAGTATGCTTCTTACATGATTTTAGTATTAGGCTGATAACAGACAATGAGCGTTTTCCTGCAGAAGATAGTGAGAATGAAACTGCTGAGTTAAATTTAGTTTTACGTTCATGACGAAAACGTTGCAGATGTAATGTTAACAACAAAAATAACAAATAAGTCAGAGACAGGAATCTCATTTATTATTTAAAATTATAAATTGACTTATTTTCTGCACTTCAATGCAACGCGTAGGAGTCTATACAATGACGTTATATAAATAGAACTTAAGATACTGAAGATTTTATATATAGGATCATTAAATAAAAGAAACATTAGTGTAAGTTAAAGGTGACGTGTGTTCAATCCTGGGAACAATTTCCATACATTTGTCTCCATGACTAAAAGAGTGATGTCTCAGTCAAGAATGTCTTTTGTTGCAGAAATAATTTAATAAAGATGAAAAACTAATCAAAGAGACTTGCATAGGCAGTACGAGATAGAGTATTGTGTGGCAAAGATCATTCCACAGACATCAGCAGACACCATGCCTTGCTCCAATCAATATCAGTCAAACTGGATTCGGTTCACCATTTGTACACCCAACATTTCCCTCTTAATAAACTGACATGTTGAGCTCAGCAGGTTTCCTAAGCAAAATCTTTGTTAATTGAAATTGAGAAATGCCAGAGATACTGTTGGAGGAACCAAGACGTGTACAAAAAGGAAAATTAACCTGGTTCCAACATATTTTTTATTCTCAGTACAGTAAAGATGACTGTCGTCAGTTGCGTGGCATCGCTACAGCAACTTATTTCAAATATTTCTTACTTTTAGATCTTAAACCCTAGTATTTTACTCTTTCTGGAATAAACGGAACCTCCTAAAAGAGCAATTGATAACGACAGCAGAGATTGTTATGTTCTAGGTTTTTGATTTCCCAGGAGAGCAACAGGCGCTTGTATTAATTAATGCTATTCTGATAATAGAATATTTCTCTCATATGGTTAATGTACCAATTGATCCCTTTGAAGCACAGGAATTCTAATGAGGTCTGATTACTCCTTGAAGAATATAGTGCAGCTGATTGAGTAAAATAAAGAAGAAGGCTAACTGATCTTTCATTAATTGCTGTTTTGCATGTTAATTGTGTAAGTGATGATTAGAGGGAAAAGCGATTGAACAGGTAGCTTTCATGGTCATCCTTCTTAAACCTTGCACTGATATCAGTCTCACGTGTGAAATATTATCCTTATAGTTGATAGAGAACCATTTGAATGTTATAAATAACATGGCTAAGTGCTGTCTATGGTTTAGAGCTCGTAATATATGAGGGAATAACAGGAGAATGGTTTCTTCCATGCTTTTAGGGTGGTAGACAAGGTTGTTACATGGCATTGGTTCACAATAAATCTAGCTTACTGTGCTGGAAATATTGAGATTTACAGTAGCTACAGAGGATAATTTCTGTTTAGGATGTATAGTGGTGTGGTATTGCTTCTGTTCCAAAGTGATGTTAGATCACAAGGTCTGAATCTGGATAAACAAACAATATTTTCCTGGAAATCAACTAAAGTCAAGGCTTTCCTGTTTTTAATTTCATTGACGTGTCTCACAATATACAAAAACCACCATGGACAAAAATAACGTGGATCTGTAGTTGAACGAAGAATTTCTTAGTTTTTTATTTTGATTGATTAAACATATCGAGTTCTCGGAAAAATCTCGTTTTACATCAGTACACAAAGTATCATTCCGAACCAGTCATATATGCGCATTCAGTCCTGAAATGACAGCTTATCCACTGAAGATCCGAAGAAACTGACGATCCATAAAATGTCCTAATCTTTATGGCAAAGATGATGAATGAATGTTGCTTTATTGCACTGAATGTTTTTATCTGTGGCTATATTTTAATTGAATTGATGTTGGGAAAAAGTAAACATTTTAGACTTTTCCAGCCTAATGGACTATACCCTGATCTCCGTTGTTACGTTCAGCAAGGTGAATGAGATCCCCATTTTAAGTGTGACTGAACTGTAAATACTGCTGATACAAAAGCGGCGAAATTTATTTTTATTTCGTGAGGAAACATCGGTTTCAACTGAGGTCACCGTGGGCATTTACAACATGCTTTAACTCTCAGCTGCCTGCGAGGTCAATCAGAATTGAGAGGCCATCCTAAATTTACAGACAGAACGCCTGATTAACTGAAGTTAACACAGATTGCAAAAATGTCACAAGTTTTAAGACAAATTGTTTGTAAATCTGAACTGTTTCCTCTCTACATTACAATAACACTTGCCATAATTTTTTGGCGCACAAAGTGATTTCGAGAACAAAAGTTGGCAAAAAGACATACAAAATTGAGTACATTGTATTAAAACGCCCATAAAATTAATAACTTGGTGCCATGGATGCCAGTACGCCAGGCGCGCGATGCCAGTGCATTATAACACTCAGTTTTGTCTGTTTTACGGTACTGCACTTGCTGGCGTTTTTCATGGATTGTCCCACTGCACACCCCAGCCTTTCAGTGAGTGAATGGCTGCCGAAATGTTGGCCATTCGGGGAAAGATCAACAACATATGTGCACTCCAGTTGATAGGTTGTTGTTTGGAACATCCGAACCATCATGACTCGAGAGAACATTACTCTGGAAGTGAACTTGAAGAACCTCCAACATGTGAGGGAACTAAGTATATATATTCCAGCCGCATTCACGCTTTTCTGTCCCACTTTGTAAATCCTCTCATTAATGCTATTCAGACGACAGAGCATAATTCTCACATGGTTAATGTACCAATTGATCCCTTTGAAGCACAGGAATTCTAATGAAGTCTGATTACTCCTTGAAGAATATAGTGCAGCTGATTGAGTAAAATGAAAGGGAGAGTTGTTACTCGTCTTTGAATGATTACGGTTTTGCATGTATACAGCTTGTTTGTGTTGAATGTTGAACAGGTGCTTATTCCTTTGCAAAAGAACATTACATATTACGCTTTGAAGTTCACCTACAGTGTTGGTATTTCAGCTATTACCATTATGCAGTGGTTTTATACAAGGTAAGAAGTCATTATCACGTTACGCCCAGGAACCTTGAATAAAGCTAGAGTTTTGGTAATAATGCAGCAGACTGCACCTGTTTCAAAGTGGAGTAGATTCGAAAAGAACGGTCCACGACCCTTCACATTACTGAAAAGAATCGGAAAGTAGACATAGCAAATAAAAACTAGATGTGGAATTTTGTGAAATATGAATCTTAAAAGACAGATCATTGAATACCAATACCGCGTCAACTTATGGAGATAGTAGAAACTGTGTACATAACATGACTCTAAATGTTGCTACAGACACTGATATTTACTCAAATCAATATTGGCAGGATGAGCTTCACCACCCAGCACATAAATTCTCACAAAAGAGCTGTCACTTTGCCATATTCAAGGACTGGACTATCCTACCAGATTTCAATTGAGATTCCATGGATCAATTTAGTACACTCTTGTTAAAATCACACATTTAAAATCAAAAAATGTTCATGTAGTCATTGCAGTATTACCAGAGTTATGCAGTTTAGAAAATACAAAAAATATTAAATGCTTTGAATTAACAAACTGACAATCAAAAATAGTTCTACAGTTGTTAAAAATATTGATACGTCACAATATTAACATTACTTAAAAGTACAAAGACACTATTTTGGAAACAAAACGATATACTTGACATTTCACATTACAAAGACTTTTTTAAAATAATTTGATTGAAAACAAAATGAAGCTGTGTAATTTGGGAACTATTTGAGGGTGCATCATTTGGCATAAATATGAGTGGTTTGGAGTTGAGGGAGGGGGTAACAGAAAATACTTATCATGGCTAACGAGTAGATTTTAGTTTATCCTCATTCGTTAGGTTAAAACTTGCCACCAATAAGGTGTTATTTTCACTGTACATGTACATAGAAGATACCACACGATTTGTTAATGATGGAAATGTCATCCAGTAACGTTTTGGTGTTTAATCTGTTCTTTCAACAATAGAAGGAACATATGAGTTGAGTGCAAATAAATCCGATTCCCTTTGATTAATTCCTCAATGAACTAAGAGTAGCTCCATTACACCTTGGTAAATAATGCGAGAAGAACAACAGAGCTGTATAGATATCAGCTTGTCTATGTGCATCACATCATATTCAGAGTTGATGTGTTTCATGGTTCGAATCTTGAAATATCAGCACAAAAGAATGCTGTCGTGCCAAGATTGTAGAAGACCTGTTTTGTGAGCATTTTGTCTGTGTTATATCTCGAAAGAAAGAAACATGTCTGAAATGTGAGATGAGCTAAAAGGTAGGCGAGAAAGTATGATATTATATGTTACATAACATGAAAGTTGATTAAGTTTCCGCCAATTGAGATATGTTTAGTCAATATCTGATCACACTTCAAAGTGTTTCATGTTAACAAACTAAATTTTTGAGAAGCTCACATGTTGATTGCACTAAATGTTCGTTCACCGTTCTTTATTCTCAGAACAGCTGAAATTCACTGTGTGATGATGTCCGAGTGCATTTGTTTTACTGTCCAGTTAGCTGCTTAATATCTCAAATTAAATGATAATAACAGGGAATCGGAATATGTCTTGCCAGGGAATTCATGAATAGCTTCACATTCACTTCTATTCTTTAAAAGATATTTAATGCACAAAACTGGTGATCGCTGATATTTAAAATCTGCATGTATGGCCACACCTAAAATGGCAGCATAACCTAGAAGAAAAGTAATCAAATTGTAGATGAGCTATGAGAATGGACTGATCCTAATGACAAAAATGATGAATAATGGTCATTTTATTGCATTGGTTTATGTGGTCAGTGAGTATTTCTTTATTAGATTGATACATCAGGGAG
The DNA here is from genome assembly GCA_038406195.1 of Haplosyllis anthogorgicola. NCBI lineage: Eukaryota > Metazoa > Annelida > Polychaeta > Phyllodocida > Syllidae > Haplosyllis > Haplosyllis anthogorgicola. The sequence goes on from JBCAUI010127316.1 coordinate 12,578, forward strand.
TTGAACATAAATTTGATAAGTCTATCTAAAAAAAATTTATGAGCGACATGATTCAATCATTTCTGGGTACAATAATATTCAAATAAATTTAATTACAGCAAAATCTTTTTAAGCCAAATCCAAGCATGATTATCATTTGAAATATATGGACCTTGCATTTCGTGAACAATTCGGCTAAAGCATTTTTACTGGAATAAGAATTTTCTCTCAATCTTTTCATCATTTTCTTATTCAGTCTGGTGTTAATGTTGGTGCTTTTAATGCACGTTTCCGCACTGCCCGACAAAGTTAAATGCATCAAGTGGAGAAAATAAGTGTCAATATCAAGACAAGTGTTTTAGGGAGGAAGCAGATACTGTTTGCAGAACATGACTCGAAATGTTACGAAACTGATTATTTATTCAAATCAATATGAGGGAACTGGAGATCATTCATAAAGTCATAAAATTCTTTTAGCAGTATTTTTGCTTAATCACTATTAAAAGATGTGTATTCAATACGCTATAATGTCACAATGTCAATAGAAAAGTGATTGTAGTTGATATCAAAGCATTGAATGAAGTTACCAAATCTGCAGAGTTTGTAATTTCAGAAAAACTAGATAAAAAGTTGTCATTTGATCTTTGAAGTAATTGTATGTGGACAAAGACATCCCAAGAGAATATCATTGAATGTGGAGGGAATGCTATTTTTAACAGACGGTTTCTAAAAATTGACATTATGCTTTTCAATCAATGGCCGGAAATGGACTGCAGTCCAAATGTATTGGATGGATAAAAGCAAATTCTTTATCGATAAATATTCGTACCTTGACCGTATATATCATATTTACAATTATGAATCACATGTAGCTTCTTGAGCACAAGGTTACGAGTAGAACTCAAAATGCATGGACATAGACAATTTTTCAGTAAATTCTTCCAAACTCTATTCAACATTTCATTTTATCCGATAGTTTGCAGTATTAGCGCACAGATGTCAAAAGTATCAGTGTATTATGGCATTTTAGGTAACTTGGTTAATTAAATGTCTAATCATATTATTCCTTATTTGTAAAGTGAAACCTTTCCACTTCTTATTCCAAATTATGGCTGCTGTTTATGATGCCGCCCATACATCTTGAGTGCCTCGTCCCATTGAATGAAATGATTTATGTTGTTAGAGATTCAGATTAAACTTGTACAGTTACATTGCCTGCAGTTATTCCCTGCAGCAACTGATCAGATTTATATTCAGCTCCCCGGACTCAACAATCTAATGAAGACATGCTCACTGATCCCATAACATTATCTAATATATTGACTGTCAGTTCTCGTCCCTTTGTTGGAGATTAACTCAGTTCCACACATGATCTAGGTTACTATTAGGTTATGCGGTTCACTGCTTCCGTAACGCAAAGTTGTAAGTGTCAGTTGACCTCTTCAGATTTCAGTCACAGTACAATATTAATTATTTAACAGAGAAAAGGATCCCAAGCCAGAATTTCCATAACTTCTCTTTCTTACTGTTAAAAATGTAACACTACAAAACATCAAATAGTCAAGTAACAGGTATTGAAAATCTTTCTGAACAGCGATCACTAACTGTGCACAGACAATATGCGCGTAACCATTGAAACATCACCGATTCGCTTCACACATTTTTTTCACTCATATTTTCAATAGTAAATTTTCATCATTTATTCCTTTGCAAAAAGGAACAGACAAGACGATAAAATAAGTCTGCCAGACATTTTCCTTTTATGCGCAGTACGTAACCAAGTTCAGGTATGCAAAAAAGGATTCCACAAAACAAGTCATTCTGTTTTCAACAAATCTACAGAGAACATCTAAAAATGATGCAATTTGCCTTTGACTGAAACACTAATGTGGTTTTACACAATAAAGAAGAAAATCTCTGCTCCATAAATTACAGGCATTCAGTACAGATTGACATAGAATTATCTCAGCTTCTTGCTTCTACATGTTGCAAAATCAATAAGTGACTGAGAAACCAAGAACAGTTCTGTCATTTGAAGAGGATTAATAGAAGATTTAGTGGGTAATATTGCACCTGGAAAACTGAAAGTGGGTGTATAAATATAAGTGTCTCTAGATATATTTGCCACTTTACTATAAATTACATTGTCTTGTGGAATGCTACACTTACTGGTTGCGTATCCTAAATTAAAGATATTAATTCCATTAGATACTGACTGAATTAAAGTTAAATGTCTTCGTTTACATTCAGAACCACGTTATCGTAGAATTAGACTCTCTTGAAGGTTCCAGAGAAACTGAGTTCTACTAGTCGAAGAAGCTGTAGACTTCTGTGCAAATCCTAGCCCAAAGAATCTGCCAAATAAGGGATTACTCCCATAAATCACAGTTTTAGTAATTTCCACTCTCAATTCTCATAGAGGTTGGAAATGAAGGGAAGGAAAAGTATCATCCAAAGAGCTAATACATACATCCCGCAAGTATATTGCTGAAATGAAATAATGCTCTTTACAACAGTTTTCGGTGAAACAATCAATCATGTCCCGTCAGGACAGCAAAATCAACGCCTTGTCTTTTCTTGACAATAATTACAATTTTTTACCAGATTTAATTGGTTCAAATATGTTGAAATGTTTGGTAATAAAAATAAATCATAAATATTGCAACTGTGTATTAAGTAAACCTTTTCCGCGCACCCCGTCATCTGCTTAGAATAATCAGGACTCATTACCATTGCGCTTTGCCAATGAATCAAATAATCAATTGTTCAATTATCATATAGAGTAATATTGTGTCATTTGAATCAGCATTAATTAGAGGACTTTTTAGAGTCAGTTCCCCTCTCAGGAAATCAGAATAACAAACATTACTCCTGTGATAAATAGTTCCTATTGAATGGAGCCCAATTCTTCAAATTGCTTAGATATTTCTAACACGCGATGCATTTGACTTTATCAAGATTAAAAACAGAATGCATTAAAACAGAATTTAATAAAGTAATGTATTGTACGTACTAAACTTCACTTACAAATAAATGCATCTGCGAGCTGCTATGCACAGAATAATATACCTTTAATTAGTACAATTTCAAAAAGGTTTCAAACAAAGATATATAGACTATTCTGGTTTAAACATGTGTTTAAAATCTACACCAAAGTGAAAGGGGTAATATATTGTAGATAGTGATGAAATGCATCAGTCTGCTGCTCTGTCAAATTATACCTTCTGATTTAAGGGACTAAAGAACTCCTGGGTAAACTAGTTTGCAGCATAATGTGCACAAAATATTTGTACTTTGAAGAACATCAATTAATTTAGACGTTCAAACTTAAAGACCAAAATGCCGTCAAGACGCGCAAAGAACCGTGGTATTGTAATGACTTATGGGAGCTGTAAGTAATCGACTGAATATGATAGAGTGTAAAGAATTAGTGCTAGAAGGAGGTGTCTTCTTTATGGATTTGCTTTTAGGCCTCCAATATATTCTGCCTGTAGTCAATTTCCTGAGCACTGATTGAAATGCTAAAAGTTCTGGATCCATTGGTTGAAAATAATTCTCTTCCGCAGGAAAAAGAATGAAATGATGCATCTTAAGGCAAAAAATTATTTTCGTAAAATTAAATTGTTTTACAGCAATGATAATGTTAGTAAAATGAAAAAGTGCGTTGCGTAAGTTTAATATTCCGACACTACTTTCGGTAAAGCTCTTTCTATCTTACTGCGCTGTGTCTATGATTCATTGCCTCTCCAGCGTGTATGAAGCTACACCCCTTAAACACCAGCTTCCATGCGGTGTGCAGCTTGCGTTAGAGTTAGTTTACGTACTCTTATGTCGTTTGGCTTGAAAACCACCCCTTTGCAGTGAATTAGTGAAAATTAATTCACAATAAGAGAAATCATGTGTCGAGACTATCATCTAAGTCTGACTGTTTCAACGAAATGTATTTCGAAATCTTTTCCAAGGAATGAATAAAAAGAAAGTGAATCTATTTCCATCTACATTATTTACTGTTTGAAGTAAGAGAAATGGTGCCTCATATTTCAAGAACTGACAATAAATAGAAGACTTCTTCTTTGTGCTTAAGTAATGTCTCGGAGAAACTGTTTGAAGTAGACTTAAGCATTTGAAACTATTGCCTAATGTGTAATTTACAGAAATAATTCTCTTTTTCAGTAATGAATATATTTCCTTTGACATAAATGGAAGGCTGTTACTATGCCCATAGAAACTTCTGACTTGAGGAATAAGGCTCAGCCCCCTCTATTGATCGGAGTAAATATCAGATTCTGTGTCAACATTTAGAGTCATGTTCTGTACACAATTTCTGCTTCCTTTCGTAGCACTTGTCTTGCCAGTGTCATTCACATTATCAGCCCCTAGAAGTCTAAATATCATCTGTAACATTCCTTCACATCTACCGAACTATTACTTAAGAATAATAAAGAGACAGAGGATTATTACATAAGTACCTGAAGAATTTTAGATGCATATCACAGCAGTGACTCCCACATAAGACTATGATACTTTTGAGTAACTGCACCAACTGATCAAGTTTCTATTGTCTGAACTGTCTAATGAAGACACGCTCACCACTTCCGTAACATTACCTAATATATTGATGGCCAGCTTATCTGCTTTTGTCAGACATTAAGTCAGTTACGCAGATGTTGTGGGTTACCAGCAAGTTGTCTGCATCAGTGCTTGTAGAACTCGCATCCTGTATTATAACAAGGTGTCCCGATAAGGAGCACTGACCCTCATGCTTCCCCCGACATTTTCCTATAATTATCTGAAATGGCCAGAAATGCAATTTCCCCAGTCCGGGGGGTGGGTGGGAAGGGGGGGTCCTGGTCAACTTTTTTGCAATGGCGGCCCAGAACACAAATGTAGATTTCGTCCGATACATAGACCCTCTTTGCTGAAAGCATATGGATCAAAGATAGAAAAATTAGACTACTTTTAGTGCTCCTGAGTAACATTATAGAATTGATTTTATAAAAAAATTTTATATAAATACAGCCTTAACATTTGTGAAAAGTTTTATTATGCAGGCAAATGTTGCATATGTATTGTCCATGCCAAAGGGTTGTCATTGACAAACAGATAATACATCCATGTAGTATTTAAACGTACTCGCTGAATTTATATCCCTATTTTGTAGTAAGTTTAATAATATTTGTGTTCAAGTGCTGCCAATAAATCTCTTGTGACGTGCACTGAAAAGAATGTGACTCTCGGTAGTTTTCGTCAATATTTATAAGAGAACTGATGCCAACATGTGTACTCTATGTTTATTCCAGATTCCTGTTGCAGTTCATTACCTCTTCCTCTGATGACATGATTTTGAGGTTAAAATATGGCTTCAAGTACTCCAGCTCTAAAAGTTATCTTGTGTGGGGAATATGGTTCCGGAAAAAGTTCCATTTTCCGCCGTTTTGTAGACAATAGTTTCGTCGAGGAAACGGGACCCAGATCCACAATAGGACTGGATAACTTTACGAGAAACTTCAAAATAGAGGACAAACTTGCAAAGGTACCTTTTGCACAATTAAACTCGTAATACACATTCTTGTTAGAATAAAGGTGTAAAAGTCTGATCGTAACGTTGTTTCAAGTAACTAATACAACTAAGAATGTAATTTTTAACTCGCAATAGTGGGTTCTAAAGGGCCACCTCAGTAAAGACCCAGCCTAAGTACTACCTTTACATCCAAATGTGTGTGTTTAGTTCAGGTCTTCGTGTGCGTGTGTGTGCGATACTTTCTACTTTTTTACTATTACTTATTGTTATATTGTTATATTTACTATTATGTGATGTTGGTTAGTACTTCTCCTTTTCTTTATGTTG
>JBCAUI010127427.1:0-18395 GCA_038406195.1 Haplosyllis anthogorgicola
TCCCTATTTTATACTATTCCCATCGTTTGTTTACTTTGTGCATCATGTGACCTATGACGTCATCAACCTGTGACGTCATTTCCGGTTACGCGACATTTCCCTCTTTAGGTAACATGATAGAGATACTTTCCCGCCATAGCGCGTGAATTATCTAGTATTATCGACTCGCAACTTGTCAAACCGTGACAATATCTTTTTACATTTGTTCCTTGATCATAACCTCAATCCATTTTACGCCCGCGTATGCGGGAAGGTAATGTTTTCAGTCGTGGCTGTCTGTCTGTCTGTCTGTCTTTCCGGGCTATAACTTTTTAACCACTTGATCTAGAAACTTCATTTTTGTTATGGAGGTATATCTTTACAATATGTAGATCTGGTTTGAGTACCAATGTCATTGGGTCAAGCTCAAGGTCACAGGGATAAAAAATGTCCAATTTTTACCGCCAATATCATATTTCTAATATTGGTGAGCAATGTACAAGGTCAAGGCCAAATATAGGTCAAGGTCATTTGAAGGTCAATTTTTAGTTTTTTAATGATTTTTTTCCATGTCTCAATGTTTAAAGCATTTTTCATGACAATCTGCTAAGTGGGCGGTTTGACCTTTGATTGGAAGGTATTCTGGTATTATTTATCATCTCTGCTGTTATATTTAGCTTGAATGAAGCGGAATTTCATAAGGGGAATTTATTTTGGACTCAAAATATTAAAATATCAAACCTCGATCTAATTGATGTGTATTAGGCAATGAAATTAATACTATTTTAGTTCGTGACAAAATAATAGTATCCTGACGAGGACTAAGTTACTAATGAACCTAAACTTACAACTACCAGTTATTTTGCTCATAACAGTGGTGACATTTCTTTCTAATTTTCTGCCCGCGCATAGACCCCTCTACATTTCGCACTATTATTTTCCACCGTGTGGTGTACGTGTTGACAGTGTTCTTGCTTGTCAACCTTGGAAACACACATCGTTTGTGCACTTGTCATGTGTCCAGTATTCCATCACACACCAACTTTTAACATTCCCCATTCCCTAAATATCCAGGCCACCTCTTCACAGAGGGGCGACGACCCTTCCAGGAACCGGATCAATAGCGCCGTCTCGTCTGGCACATGCAGCTGTAGTTAAATGAATCGGAGCTGCAGCAGAGTCCCCTGCACATCCATAATGTACAGTATCTGAATAATCTACTCTCGCTGGTGGAGAATTGTGGATTTACATTTACATTGTCCATTTACTCGTCAATTTTCTCATTTTTTAGGTAATGTAACGTAAAGAGTTGTTCTTACCTAAACGTCAAATAAATTGCATCATTTGAGTCTTCTGCTTTGGACGTGACACAGCTTAGGAAATAGTGCGGCGATATGAGCTAGGGATTGGTGGCTGAATGCGTAAACACTATTGTTTATGGAAGCATATATGCAAACAATACATTAGGACGTTTTTAATTCAAACTGTCGTTTACTACAATACATAATTTTGATTTTCCATTTCAAATTTATTAAAGTGAGTCAATCTCTATTGTATTGTTTGTATCATGCTGAACATTTATGCATTAAGATTGAATCATCGTCATTGAGCCAGTTTAATTAGGATATTCTGTACAAACAAAGGACAGGAAGAGAGAGAGCAATAAATATCCATTTGCGCTATTGGATGCAAGCAAGGAAAACTGAGAGCATAAAACTGTTGAATTATCTGCATTGTTTTAGCAGTGGCAGACACTGTAATGAAAATGGATTCTACCTATGGTGAGTATTTATGTGATAAATGCACACAAAATATACACAGTAGAGAAGAGAGTAAAGAACAAACAATATGGGTATGAACGGCAAATTGGCAAACTGGATATGAGGTGTGTTACATTAAGCGGATCTTTATTGAAATATCTCAAAAAGACAATAACCTAATATAGCCAATTCTAACCTAAGCCTAATGGTTTACATATTTATTTACATATTTGTAAATTAAAATAAAATGTGAGTTAGGGAGCCTTACAGGAAAGCTTTATACAACAATGAAGAGGATGTCAGGATCTGTATGATATGTTCATATCTTCTTTTCGTTTTTATGTTCTTTTTTGATTTCTGAACAAAAATAAAATAAAAACTGATATTTCGAGTATGCATGATGTTTGTGTCAATATAATGTGGGTATAAATGGGGTAATATTTTTTACAAAGCTTTTTAAAATGTTTCAAATCCCAATAAAATAGAAAGATTTGTGTGTGCGTATGTTTATGTCTGAACTGTGCAAGAATTATGGATATTGAGACAAAACTGTTGGCTGAATGTGCAATAATTCTGTAACCAACTATGGAAGTGTCATAAGTGAACAAATTGTTATTGATAATGTTTTACCATGATTCCACCAAAAACTTTCACTATTACAGAGCTATCTTACTTTAAAAATGCCTTGCATAAAACTTATTTCAGGCAATTCAGCGCAAAACTAACAATTCAGTACAGATTTTATTGTTCTCTCGCTGAGCTATTCAGTTTACTCTAATTATAGAAAAGCATAAAATGCTTCTTTTCAGCTCCTAAAATTACTATCAATTCCGAAACGTACCCAACATAAGAATTCCACAATGTGCTTTTTAAATTTCTATTGTTTCAAACTGATAGGATTTCAGGAACTGAACCACAAAAGTGCGATTACAATCATCTACATTGGGGAAAACGTAAACCTAGTCAGGGAACATTGTTTTTCGTCAATACTTACAAGTGTGTTCTGATATGTCATTATTTGACATGTAAAATTGCTGTAATCTTTTTTTCTAAGGTTAAATGCAGCTTGTACAAAACTTCATGATAAAGTTGCTGGATAATCACTTTCATCTATTGAAACGTCTTGATACATAAAAAATATTTAAAGAGCAAAGGAATTTCACTTTTATAGTTTATACTGTCAGGGGAGTCCAATATGTTTTCACAATAATCACCTGTGTTGAAGGATGACGCTATTCCTTACACACTATTAGTATCACAATAGAGGTTTTTCTTCATTTGTTCTAAGAGAATTAGGCTAATTAGCCTAATCCTAGATAACAAATTGAATTAAGAAAAACTGATGTGTGGGCATTTTAATTTCTCAACACGAATCCTTTATGGACGGATTGAGGAATTAAAATCTGTGCACCCTAGTTTTTCTTAACTAAATTTGTTATCTTGGATTAGCCTAATTATCCTAATTCCCTCCTAGAACAAATTTAAAAAAAAATAATGTAGTTATTGTTGGTGGAAACGGTTCCTGTCATTTATTCCATGACCTGCGTTTCTTTTGAGCCACCGGTACTAATGGATTATGGTTGCGTAACAAAATGTAACAAATTTATTTAAATAAAAATAATTAAGTAATTTTCGTCTTTCAGGTGTACTACTTGTAGCAGTTTTGGTGAGTACAGTTTGGTGTGACAACAAATATCAAAAAACCAATGCGAATCTACGGACCATACCCACAGACATACCCGAGGATACCACAGAAGTAAACCTCAGATCAAACGGACTCAGAACCGTACCCACCGACAGCTTCAAAAAACTAAAACGATGTGAAAAGATGAACCTCAACAACAACTCTATCTCCACAGTCGAAGATGGTGCATTCAACGGGCTGGATAAGCTGGAAGAACTACATTTATCTACAAATAAACTGACAGATATTAGAAAGGAAATGTGGCAAGGACTGAAGTCTTTGAAGAGGCTCTACATGTCTTCTAACCAGATCAGTAGTTTGGGTGATGGGGCATTTAGCACCTTGCCACGATTGGAGGTTTTGAACATCAACAGCAACAGCTTGCCGAATGTGAAACCGGCTATGTTCGAAGGAATGAACTCAATAAAGACTCTATCCTTGTCCAACAACAATATCAGGACTGTGGAACCCAAAACATTCTACAAATTGCCGCAAGTCTTAAAGTCTCTGCAACTGGGGCATAATGACATTCACACTCTACCACCAAATATGCTGAACAGGGCAAGACACCCCACTAAGCTTAAACTGGATATTGGCTACAACCCAGTAGAGTGCGACACAAACGTTTGTTGGCTGGTTAAGGCTAAGGCAGATTCCTGGGCGTGGGACTACGACATGACCTCCGTCGTGAAGGATTGTGAATACGTGGAAAGCTATGATGAGAAGTGTCCAGAAGATAACCCAGTGGATGAATCCTCAGCAGGACATCTCACCTGTTCCGGATGGATGGCAATAGCCATGTATGTCATACTTAGCAATGTGTTTCAGTGAAAACTTCACTGGGCGTGGATCCAGTAGGGGACAATTGCACCTGTACAACAGATCATAAAATTCCTATCAATTTGGAAATGTAGAGAACAACAGAGCTCACAACATAATTCCATGCAGTGCTTTTGATGTGCCATTGTTTCAAACCAGAAGGAGTTTGAACCTTTTCTTGAATGTCCTGATCCACTGGGGTTTCTTTTTCAACACGCAAATTGCAAAGAGGGAAGTCTTAGCACATGGAGCTTGCAGTGTAATATAATGGCTATATCATGTTTGGGTGTTCTTTATTAATTAAGACCATTTTCGTTAATTATTAATTACTGTTAATTAGTATTAATTGGTGTTTATTGTTATTGTAAATAAATGGTGAAATTGATGTAGAAATTAATGTAAGGATTTTGGGGTTATGAACTAATGACATTGATGTATGGATATTGAAACTGTACTTAAGATTGTAAACATCATATGGTTGTATCTGGGTAATTCTGTGACATCATTGGGATAAACATCATATGACTGTAAACAATATACATCATCAATTTAGAATAATCCTATTGGATAATTGTAATATTCTGTTCTTTATATTAGTGATTGTAACCATTGCTTTGTGTGAGATGATGATTAGGATTCAGAGAATAAACATTACACAGAACAACTTTGAGTTTATCTCATTTATTATTCATTACATTTCTTTTACATTAAACAATTGTTCTACCAACTATGGGATTTAGAACTGGGAACTATATTATAGTTCCCAGTTTTGATAGCACAGTTGGACAGTTTTGTCCATTCTTCGATCAGTTCTGCTTATGTCATTGGAAAATTGAAGTATTAAATTAGTTGTAAAACATCCCTGAAATATCTGCGTTCAAGACAGCATTAGGCAGAATGGTATTTGTAAATAGGCTTTATTTGTCAACATGTCTTTATTATAGATCTATAAAGTTGTTGCAATCTGTGCTATTTTACACACATTACATAATAGTAGTTTTTAATTTAAGTTGTATTGTTGTACTGTAATGTGGTTTGCAAAAACATTTATGCAATAAAGGACATTTAGCTTAGGTATTAGTAAACACTTAGAAAATATTTTTAATGAGAAATTGCAGGTGAATGCCTGTATATCAGTATCAGTGACTCGACTTTTTAACAAGTAAACAACAAATTGTACAACAGTACACGGAAATCGCATCATTTTTGAAAAGAAGAGAACAACGGAGAGAGTGAAAGAATTTTACGCTGTGCTTTTTATGCGCTATTGTTAAACTTCTGATACGAATTCTGTATACTGATTGCGTTTGTAAAGATGTAAATGAGGTAGCTCCTGTTAGGTACAATATTAAAGCTTTGATTAAATGTTCATGTTCTGATTTTACAGTGTTTGTACATTATTCTATGGTAACCTTAGGGGATACCTGAAACTAGATTGTAGTTTACATGTACCATGTTTATTTGTATCCAATTTCCAACGTTACATTAAAGTGAATTAAAGGCTGGTGCTCTCCTTTTGTCCAAAATTGTTGTCTTGTTCCCTTTATTTGATCAGACGTTCTGTGGAGCATATATTGTTCAGTATGCGGGAGTTTACTGAGTCAATAGCAAACACCCAAAATGAAAGAATATCATTTGGTGGAGCGCGGTCCTAATATCTGTCGCAAATCGAGAATTCCCATTGATGGCCAATGGAACATCCATAGAGTGACAAATCCATAGGGTTTTTTGTAACTTTCTAGTCATTTCAATTGTCAAAGTGTTTTCAAAACGTCACATAATCTATGTCGTATTTTCCAATTTAAAGGGATAGATTGTTTTCGACAGCATTATTCTCTCAAGGATACAATTATTCACATTTATGTCGAAATGTTTACCAGCTTAAATATTATAGCCTAGATTGTTTAACTGGAGCATGCTTTCAAGTAAACTTGTCAATAACATTTTTATTAATTTTTTTGTTAATTTAGATATCTGAAATATTTATACAAAGATCCGGTATATATTTACTTTTTGTTAATAAATGATATTTAGTCAAAATTATTAAACAGCTCAACATTTCATTTTTTCATTGGTCGAGTTATATTGAGCCTTTATTTGCCAATAAATCAGTGCAACTGATTGTTCCACTAACACAAAAAGAAAATTGCTTGTTGAGTCATGCCCAGGAACCTAATGCAGAGCGTGAAATTCATTTCATTTTGGAACATTGGCACATCAAAAGCACAGCGTGAAATTCTTTCGTTCTGTTTTGTTCTTTCCGTTTCTAAAATGATAGGAATTTCACGAGCTGGCGTATTTATTACGTTGGTTCTTGACAGAGCTATTGTATTAACATCTAAATAATGTTGTTTATTCAGCTCTAACAAGAGAAAGACGTTCGTGGTTAATAGGCATGTCTCAACTAAAATGTTATTCAGATATTTGATCCGTTGTTTACATTACATTAATTCAGTGCAGTGCTTAATATTTAATTGTTGCAAATTGTTGATACATAATTGATGAGAATTATATTGGTAGGAAGGTTTGTCCACCTTAATGCTTCTACTGACGTTTAAAACTTTACCAATAAACAATGGCATTGTTATCCTGTAATCCCTAACAGTGGGCTTATTGATGTATTGTTATGTAACAAACAACCGATAAATATCTGAATTATCTTTTAGACGCGACATGCCGAATAGTGTCTTCATAAAACAGCTTAAACGAGAATTATCCTAGCGGCTAAAGAGTCTATCGCAGAATGTCCAAGCAAGTCTCCAGCCAATGAACAAGTTTGAACATAACATTCGGACCGCGCTCCTTTAAAAACAAATACATTGAGTGATCTGTAATGCTACCGCGCTGCACGCGCCACTCCATTACACGTGATATGTCATCTGTCACGTGAAGATGAACCGTCTAGAGAACGACAAGAAGAGAGAGTTTTGTTTCCGCTCCGGATACTTTGTTTATGAGCGACAAAGCGTTTTGTTTGAAGATGTGTATCATACGCGTGTTTAAAACTTCCAGGTCAGTAAACAATTTTTAAGCTATTGAAAATTGGATTTGTTGGTCAGCTTATATCCTTATCTTGGTCAATTTGCCTAATTAGGGGAATTGATTATTCATATAACTAATAAAATCAAATCATGAAATTTCTACTGTAAATTTTATGTCAATAGATTTATACGCTGAGATTCTATTCGCCTCGAAAGCACAGCATTATATTCAACTGTTACGTGACACTAGTCTAGCAAATTAATTTCATGACCTGAATATTAGTTCCCGTAAAGGTACTCATTTTGGTGATGAGCAGTATGCTGATGTTTCTCACTTTTCTAATCAATTTTCTACTATCATTTTGTACTAATGAAATTCGTCTAATTAGGCAAGAAAACTAAACAGGAAAAATGCTTATTTGTTAGAAATGGATAAAGATGTTTTATTTAAATATCACGATCACCAGGGACTTAAATTTAAATTTAAATTCACCATTTTGGCTAAGCTTAATAAGGTCTTCTTTACCAAAAGCCAAGTGTCATACAGACCTTTCTCATTTACACTTTGACATATTGTTCTTTTGGATTCTACGTTGATTTGTAGGTCTATTTGTGCACTCAAAATAATTAATTTCAAAGTTAACCAAATATCTTCACTTCGTCTGGATTAACCTTTAAAAATGGTTAATTCTCAAAAATTGTTCGCAAGTAGGTAATTTTTCATTATTTTAATACAAATACAGTTTCCAAAACTTCGACCAACTTTCCTATTTCTTTAAATTTGACTAAACAATAAAAAACCAAAGACAAAGTTCAGCACGCCATGACATACTCCATGATGAATTATTTCAGAACCTATTCACCCATTTTAAAACTGCACACGCAGGGAGCAAATTCAATTGCTGATTCAATTCCTGTACATTCACGAAAATTAATTTTCAGTTTTGGAATGTGTACTTTTGTTGGTGTTGCCTCCTGTACATACAGAAAAGAACAACAAGGCAGTGAAAGGATTGACCGAAGTTCCGAGTGATTTTCCAGTTGGTACGAAGAGAGTTCGACTGGCCATCAATAAAATAACACGAGTTAGATCAGGGGCTCTCTCACAATGTCCAGACTGTGAAACTATTGATTTGAGTCACAACGATATTCATTCATAGAAAACGGTGCCTTCCAGGGTGCTTCAAAGGTGCATTATTTATGTTTGAGACTTAATGCCATGAGAGAACTTCGAAAAGAAGTGTGGAGTGGTCTTACATCCTTGAAGCAGCTTGTGCTTGTGGGTAAGGCTATCACTGAATTACAGGAATATACGTTTAGCACTGTGCCAATGTGTGAGACTCTTTTTCTGAAAAGGAATAGCATAACACAGATTCATCAGAAAGCATTTTTTCACAATCTGGGGAAATTAAACAAAGGTTTCAACAATTGTGAAGAGCTAATTCTCAACAACAATAGATTGTCACATTTAAAGAAAGGAATGTTTAGTGATTTGCCAAATTGTACAAAACTATCTCTCTCCCAAAATGAAATATCCATTATAGAGCCTGGATCCTTCAATGGCATGTCTAATCTTCAGTATTTTGGGCTTGTCAGGAATAAATTTACTCAACTGCTGCCAGGAGTGTAAGAAACTTCAGGCAAACTGGTAACCAGTTGAGGGTGAGCATGAGGAACATTGTACGGTGGTGTGATAAGTATGTGTTGGCTTGTAGAAGCTCTGAGGGATAAATGGTTATACTTTAGCACAAAACCAAAGTGTGATGAGTCTTGTGGATTTGCTGACTGGAAGACAATGACCTCTGCATGCAATAGATCAGGTAGGTTGAAGTTGAAGTTCATATCGACTGAATATGTACTGCAACTTTAAATTTCTACCTATGCTTAGGATTGATCATTGTTTTAGTAGTGCACAGCCCTGCCAAACCAGGATGTAAAATTGGCACTGGCCTTTAGCTTTATTGCCCTTTTAGTGGTACTGCAAGGACAAGAGCAAGCGGAAAGGTCAACTTAAAACAGTTTCTTAAAGCATACTTCTGATGAGAATGGTGACCAACCGTTACTGAATAGTCACTCGGCGCCCTTTTCAAATTTTGTGCCGACAGGGGTGTGATACGTCAAGTAACACTTCCCATTGCCAATTTTTTAATCTGGCTTAATCGTGGAAATATGAGCAAAAATAGAAATCCCTTGCATACATTCGGTTCTAAAGGACTTAAAGATTGTTGGTATGCACATATTTCCATTTGATAATGAAACTACTCTTCAGAAGAGAGCAAATTACAAAATTTAACACTCACTACTTCTAGTCAGTATTAACTGGTGTGATTTTCTTTTCTTCTTTTCTGTTAAGAATTTTATTATTGAATGGAAATATGTTGTCTTGTGTTACACTTTTGTATCGGTGTTCACTTGCCATCACATAACTTTGCCATAAAATTTTGCTTACCAACATACAACTAGTCCATGTTTTATGGGCATGCTTTTGCTTCGCAGGATCATGAAATTTGATCTTTATTTTGGTAGCTATGAGGTGATGGTTTAAATTTTTGTGTCAATTGGAAAGTTAGATCTTACCACATAACAACAAAGTAACAACTTACTTGTAAGCACACACAGTGAGATTGCACACTGCTTTGAAACTGTCTCACCAACTGAGGAATCGACAAAATTACCGGATCCTACAACTGAATTGGGTAAATCATGTTTTGGAACTGGGTCGCATGATTTTCTAAAAATGTAATTTTGCTAACTTGGCAATGCACTTCATTTGATCTTAATGGTGTTTGTTGTATTTTCAAATTCAGGAAAAAGAAAACCAAATGTGACAAAATCCGAATCTGCGGCCCTTACAGAAGTTTGCGTGATGTTGCGTTTCTTACTTATCCTCTTGTGGATGAACGTTTAAAGCTTGCTAGCAGGGTACAAAAGAATTTCAGCTCCTATTGAAGTTGGCAGTGGTCAGAGGACATTGATCATTTCTATTTTGGACATAAACTTTGCACTGTACGCTTGAAAATAGCCTGACAGGGCTACGTGTTTTTCAACCAGATGCTTTGTGTTTTGTTTTAGATTAAATGAACCAAATAAATCTCAACTATGTACGGGATGAGTACTACTATTCGTATGGATATGTTTGACATGACACCAAAAACGTGATCAAATTTTAAACCAAAGTTTACATTAGCAAACTTTTGGAAAAAATAAAAAGGCATAAATATTTACTTTTATTATTAGTTTATTTAGATTTCTATCCTCACATGAATCACATATTGGAATATGTCTGATTTCAGGGATGACAGGTTAAAATACGTTGTAATTAATTTTTAAAACGATACCAATTTATTTTATTTTTAATAATGCGTGTCCTTAAATTTCACAAACTTATTGAAATAATAAGCTTGAATATTAATTCATGAATATAAAAGTAAATACGAGAAACATCTTTTAAAAATACATCCATTGCAATTCAAATTGTATATTAATTAAAATTGTATGTTAGGAAATTCGTCATTTTTACTATTACACATGAAGTGTGTGATAATGTGTTGGACTTCCCATAGTAAGCTTATGGACAAAAGTTCGTCGGAAAAAAATGAGGACAGCACCTGACGGGCCTTAAATCCAATGTCTATTTTGTATTCTGATCTCATGTCCTGAGCCCCTGATTGGGGTGAAGTCCATTAAAGAAAGTAAACTAGGGATGCCCGTAAAACGGTACATAAAGCGTCAGGCCTTTCCCTCGAAGTTTTGCGGGATTCCTAAATTTTTAATGGCTGCCTCGAAAACAACAAAACTTTCTCATCAATACAGAGAGCCGAAACGCCTTCTATTGAGCATTAGACTCAATAAACTTAATGATCAAACTAAGTGCCAAGATAATTTATTGCTCGTCGCAATCAATGTCCACGTCCTTCCAGCGCGCCCCTCCGTGGGTAGCGCACTCTAGTGGTAGGTACGAGAGATCTGCCACGACCACCAGGCCCTCCCGCTCAGCCTCCTTCAACCAGCACATACTCCTGTCGCACTGCAGGGGGTTCCCTGACAACATCAGCGTCATCTGGTGGGAAGGTATGAAACGGAAACTCTCTGCACTTAAAGTCGTGATGTTGTTGTACTGTAAACCAACAGTTGTGAGTCTCTGTAGGTTAACAAATGCTCCCGAGTGAAAAGTTCTGATCTTGTTAAAGGCCATGTGAATTTCTTTGAGAGAACTAAGTCCCTCCAGCGAATCTCCTCTGATCTCGGTAAGTTCATTGAACTGCATGTGCAGAGTGGTTAGTCTATCAAGACCCGCAAAGGCTCCAGACGGTAATGTTTGTATTCCACTACCAGTAACCTCCAGTATTTGAAGAGACGTAAGTCCGTTCCACATGTCCGCCCTGATTGCATCCAATTCGTTCTCATGTAGTACTAAATTCCTTAATTTAGTGAGACCCGTAAATGCACCAGTATCTATTTCTGTAATAGGAAAGAAACCATTTATTTTAAATGAAAAGTGACATTTTTTAAATATAAAGAAACTTGAAATCTTTGAAGATGTTAAAGGTAAAGTGAATGGTAAACCTTTATTTTGGTTACATATTGTGCAAAGTCAGTCTTAAATCAAATGAAGGTTTGCGGCTAAAAGTCATATCGTGTCAAATGTTAAAATTTTGATAAAAAGTTATCCAAGAACTTTTTCACGTTTCGGAAAAATATCATCTTTCCGAGTTTTCTGTACGTAAATAAAGTTCCAATTATTTATCTTAAAAAACACCAAAAAATATTAAATTCAAAAAAGCCAAAATCCTTTTTTCCTGGAAATTCTATTGAACAGAAATAAATAAAGAAATCGGCAACGTAATATCTTACCGACACTTGACAAGGTGAATGACACATTGTGAAATTTTATTTTATCAGTAGGGTACGAAGTGTAGCATTGCGCGTCAGGTGCTACCACAACTGTGGGGCGGCTAAAAATTCCTATGATTTACCATTGTAGCTCAACACACAAAATTGTAGCTAAAAATCGCGCTTTGTCATTTGCACCCTCCTGGTACTCTCCTAGTAAAATTAAATAAGTTTCATGAGCTGTAGTGTTTAAGTGTTCCTACCTGAGATTGGGTTGTAACTGAGATCTATCAGAGCGCACCGTGTTAGGTTTGAGAACGCTTTGGCCCGGACGGCCGTGATTTTGTTGCCGGTGAGGTAGACGGCCCTCGCTCCCCGGGGGATGTCGCTCGGTACCTCCGTCAGGTTCATGTGCTCCCTGCGGAACACCCCGAACTCATAGCCCTCCACCGGCGCAGAACAACTAACCGACGACAGCACCAAGGTCAGTGTCAAGGTCACGATCCAGGCTACAATTAGAAACATATATTAATACCTATTTAAATGTAAGATTATAAACAATTCAGTAAAAGTGGTACTGACACTAAAAATACTGATGGTTATTTTATTTGCTAAAAAGTAATATAATTTCTGGATACATCGTAACTTAAAAGTGATACAAGAAATAACGAAGAATTTTTAACTTCAAATTAAATAAACTAACTTTCTGGATGCATAAACGATAATTTGTCAAAAGTCAGCGAAAAGGTCGTAATTTAACCTAATATTATAAAATAAGTGAGCCAAGTATCCCAAAATAAGTTAACCAAATATCACAAAATAACTTACCAGAAATCATTTTCCTACGTTCCATTGTTATTGTGTCTTTTATTACTGAGCTAAAATTTCTCTTTTACCGGTTGCACACACACGACTTGTATTTATATGTATTGAAAGGCCCGACGTTTCTTGGGGAATCCCGAGAAACGTCACATGTTTTCGGGGAAGACGAGATAAAACGAGGTAAACAGTGCAACTTCATCCTGATGTGGTGGTAATTTAGCCCTAAGTTCCGCATTAGTTTGTTTTGTGATGTAAACTGTGAACTATTAAATGTTCTATTTTCCGTGCACGTGATAATGTTGCTATTGTGTGTGCAAAGTAAGTTTCCACTAAGTAAATCTACGTATTGTATTCAGTGGCGGATCCAGGATTTCTCGTAGCGGGGAGGGGGCGCCAACCTTGGGACGTCCCAATTTTTACCTGATTTTAGCGCAAAAATCCCCAAAAACTGCATGAAAATGAAGAAATTTTGGCCCATAGGGGAGTGCGCGCCTCCCATCCCCCACCCCCCCCCCTCCCCAGATCCGCTAATGGTATTGTTGTCTATTTATCCTTGATAAATACCGGAGATTCGCAATTTCAAGCCCATCTGAATAAACATTAACCCATATTTAGTTCTCTGTCATTGGCGGATTTAGGGGGGCACAGGAGGCGTGCGCCCCCTCCTACGGACAAAATTTTCTTCATTTTCATGCAGTTTTCCTGATTTTTGGGTGAAAATAGGTGAAAATTGGGTTGGCGTCCCCCCCCCTTACTGGCCGGCGGGCCTGCCCCCCCGCCTTCGTACGAGAAATCCTGGATCCGCCAATGTCTGTACAGCTTGATCTGAACTCATATTTTATTCTCAGATGACAGTTGTAAATTAATGATGTGTCAGATATGGAGCCTTATATTCAAGAGTAACTTTCAAATGTATTCTAATTCAAATTGGGAATCATTGATAATCATTTTCCGTGTCTCATTTTTAAGATCATCTTCTCATAGTCTTCAATTTGATGCCAAAGTTGCTATTTGATAATGGACACTCCTCAAATAGAAGCCCAGGGATAAAAATTAAAAATCTCCGGGACCAAAAGTGTCACTGAAAGACAGTGCGGAACAAAATGTCTCATATTTACGGTAATATCTCTAAGTTTCTTGGAATCAAGCTTTTGACGTTGCAATTACTGTAGTGCCTTTCTGTGAACTATTTAAGATAAATAATACTACTTATTGACCTTGTTGCCCATGGAAAAAACATGTCAATCGAATTTAAAGGTTTTCATGATATTACTACATGACTCAAGTGCAATACTTACCAATAAACTAAAAGGGACATTTTATTAATGATATTTTCATCAAGTGCTGGCATAATCAGATTTTTATTACCCAGTGGAACACCTGATATTTATGACATTGTGTAAAATAGATAACATTATACATGTTCTGATCGTTAAATTACCATTAAAAGTTTAACGTCCCTCAACAATTGAATTGAATGGGCTCATCATGAAATCCAATTGTTGCGGGGGCTGAATTCTTAATAGTAACTAGATGGAACCCGTGCTTTGCACTGGAAAACAGGCTCCCATAATGCACATACCCCCCTTAAACAAATGCCCACTCATAAAGTTCCTAACCCCCCTTAAAACAAATGTCCAATCATAAAGTTCCCAACGCCCTAAAACATGGGTTGGGGGGGGGGGTGGTGTCAGTCTGCCAGACATAAATTATGTTGATGAGGTGGTATCCAAATTTTCAGTAATTGAAGAAATACAAAAAATATATCAAATGGAAATTAAGCCATACACAAAAATAGCACTTGATGGAGATGAATTTGATACAGGGGAACTGAAAGGGATAGTAGATATATTATTTTTATTCTCAGTTTTTCTGTCTTTGTGAAAAGATTTGTCACTAGTTAACTACATGTAAATTAGTACCATGAAATGCTGTAGTTTTGAGTAAAATTTGGAAAAAAGCAATCAAGGTTTACTTATCTAGAAATGACTTTTACTGATTGACAATGCTTTTCAATGGGCAAGAGGTACTGATTACCTCATTAAATCAACTGGTACTCAGAATCTAGGAAGAGTCTGAACAATTCAGCTCAAATATGGCTTTTTAGTAATATTTTCTTTCATATTGACTGTTTTCCGAAGTAATACTGCATGCATTTCAAGTCACCTTAAAGAAATCATTATGAAGCTGCCACATCACTAGGGAAGCAGAATCGTCAGAATAGAGCAACAATCAATTGGTTGTCAGCTAAATGTATATCTATTTTTCACTAAGCTGCAATAGGCGTGCAAAGCAGAAATTCTTTGGAAATGATATTATAAAAATGCACTGAAACATTCTTGGTGTAAGTCTTGTTTATCTCACACACTTGTTTAAACCTTTGCGAGTTTCGAGCCAGTGGTCTTTCGAATCTAGGTTCCTCTATTACGCAAGAAGAAATAATGAAACGTTTTGAAAAATTTATAATTCAAGCAGCGCCGTCTTTGTTATGCTTCGGAGCTAAAACAAAGGACTAAGTCGTCTGAATTATACATGACAAGACGGAAACTTATAAGATTGTCGCATCATCAGGAATGAAAGGCAAATAACGAGCAGACACAAAGCAAGGCGGCCCTGGGAATTACGTGGATGAGATATTAGAGAGTTTAAGGTGCACTTTTTTCCTGCAAATATGTGCTCTTGATACAGGTTATAAAAGCAGCAATGAAAGGCGAGTACTATTTTGTCAACTATATGGATCTTACGGACTGGAAGTTAGCAATGAAATATCGTCAGCAGCAAACATTACGTTTACGTAATTTAGATGCGTCACAAACTCGCTCATTGGGTTAGTTTACAATGTATTGATAAGATCAATGCAAACTAAAACGACACTTTGTTTATTTTTTGTTTGTGTTTGATTAAATGGTGTATTGGTGTATGTGACGCAGTAGACAAGGCCTTTTGATGCTTTACGAGACGTAACATTGGAACACATTGTCGTCGAAAACAGTAAAGGTTCAATCCATTGAAACCTAATGTAATTTCGCATCGTGATTTGACATTTACCGCAAAATATTTAACACATTTGTTTGATCTAAATACCCGAAGCCTTTGTCATGTTCTAGGTCAGGTCAAAAGAGGTACACAACATCTTTTTGCCACGTGTGTAAATCATACCTTTTTAAGGCTGATGTAGCTGGCAGAGCGATGTACTGCTATATGCAGAGTAGAGAACCTTAAATCGAACCACTTCAAATTGAAACTCGACCCCCATACACAAAAACACCAAGTCAAACTTGGAAGATTTGGAGCTCGTGTAATATTGTCTAGTATTCACAAATCGATTGTATGCCTTAAAACTTGAAGATCGTAGGTTCGTGCTCCAGTCTTAGTGGCAATATTAGGCAAATTACCGACCTCACTGTACGTCTGTAAAAAATCAAAAATTCACCGGTCATCTATGACACATAAAATTTTATTTGGTTTCCTTAATTCCTGTGTTCTATGACGCTTGATAGGCCTCATACACGGAAAGTTGCGATGTCGCACAGTTTGTAGTTATAATAATTCGAGATAGCAATGCGCTCAGGTTAAATGCATCTGTCCCCATTCGTATTGCCGAGGTTCAATGGACCTATTCTCTCTGTATTGTTACAAATGGCTTCTGTTCGTATTGTTGGAGTTGAATGTAACGAACAAACACTGTTGTTTATACAGATGTTACAACATAAAATAAACAAGCGAAAGCAGTGTTCGTTGCTAAAAATTGGAAATTTACTGTAAATATACAAGGCACAACAGCACTTTGTTATTAGTAAGTTTAGAGTATTACATGAAAACAGTGGAACACATTGTTCAATATGATATGTGAAAAGAAAATCAAGATTTTTGATATGGAACACCACGATAACCGTGTTTCAATTATCAGCTTCAACCACTGACAGGGAACCCACCTTATCTTAGTAAAGTGAGTCCCACACTGAAGTGGTAAAAACAAAATATCAGTCTGTTCTCATGTGGGATCGTGGGTTAACCCCCAGTGATGAGCAGGACTTTTAGTGTTCCGTAAACGAATGCACCGATCAAAGCAGACTGTACAAAGGGAAACAAAGGGGTCATAAAAGACAGGTTGGATACTGTCATGTGCTGATCTATCGTTTTCTTAAGAAAAACATAGGAAACGAGGTGTCCTGATATGGAGCACTGACCCTCATGCCTACTTACAGTATCAGTATCTATTGATTTAAAGGGACGTAGATTCGATTTATTGCGTCTACGACAAGGCCTTTGTACTTAATTGTTTGGAGTACATTCCCGCCGCAAGAAACAAGAAAACAACGGCCGAATAGATAGCCATGATGGCCATTGTCAGTATCGTCACTAGCCGAGACGAAACTTTTTTAAAATTTTACTCAAAACAACTGTTATATTTATTAACGTATCAATTAATTTGTTACAGTGAAACCTGTCATTTACGACCACACTTTGGGACCAATGTTTGTGGTCGTAAATTGCAGGTGGTCTTAAAACCTAGGTTCATTTAAACGAAATTATAATTTTGGTTCTGGAACATCTGGTCACAAATAAAAGGTGGTCGTTAAACTCGGTGGTCGTAAATGGCAGGTTTCACTGTAATCAGCTTGTTAAGCTATCTGGGACCCAAGTTTACTTTTAAATAATTTATTTGTGTGGGGTTTTTTTCTCGATCGTTACACTTCGAAAACTTTCTGTCACTGAAGCGCAATCCAACAAATAACACAAGTTTGGCCTCATTTATTGATTTAAACGGACACTGGGTTCGATTTATTGCGGACGATAACGGAAGAAAGACGGAAAACCGTTATCAATGCACACGACACCTGTATACTCACCGCAGTGCTGGTAAATGATTCCTTGTCACGAGTTTTGTACATTTACTACATGAGACTTATTGATGGTCCTGGAATACGGTATTGTTTGAGTTGTTTGTAATGCGATAGGATCATAACGTTAATTAAATGTGAACTTTGTTTCTGATTCCTATTGCAGAGCTGTCGTGTTGCAATATCATACAACATTGTGCGTTAAATTAAATGAGGTGCAAAAGAAGAGATGTCTAATGATATACACACATGCACACATTCAAACATACACGCATGCACACACACGCACAATCGCACGCATTTCTCTCACAAGGACGTAGACTAACTGTCAATACATCAAATTTTTCTTTTGATTGTTACATCTTCAGTTTTTGGCTCATTTGGCATAATTGCCAAAAAGCCTATAGAATCATGAATCGTCTGGCATCCATCGTTGTCGTCTGGCGTCATTGTCATCATTGTCATCTGCCATTGTCAGTGCACAGCTGCCCTGAACACACTATTGAGACTTCATATTTTAAACACACATGCACCTATGTCCCATCTCAAAGCCTAGCAAAAATTATGTTGCTGTGACCATTATTCTCATATTTCATACTTCATATTTGGCAGCTTTATGCATCTATATACCCTCTTTATTTACTGTAAAAATTATATTGATACCACATATATT
>JBCAUI010127538.1:0-18393 GCA_038406195.1 Haplosyllis anthogorgicola
TTTTTTTTTTTTTGAAATCCCGATTTCAAAGTGCGGCGGGAAATGTAATCCAAACAATTAAATAAAAAAAGCCTTATTATTATACTCGGGGGTTTTGGTGGGGTTTTCGGAGGCGTCAAGAGACAATTCTTTCTTCCTAGGAAGTTCCAAGAAATGCGGAACAATAATACAAAAAGAAATAGAATAAATCACTGTCCAATAGAATTGCATGCGTGTGCCATATTGTAGATCGAAGCACAGGCAAAAAGTAGTGTGACTCAGTGGTACTCAGACTGCAATTACACTCCGTATTTGGACAGTGTCTCGTATTGATATTTGCACAGTAAGCTGTTGGCCAACCCTGTCCATCAATGCCGATTGTTATACAGCACTTTCTCCACTGTTATTTGATTACTACAGCTTTTGTTTTGTCAACCGATGGCAGTTTTTCTGTTGACCCGATTTCCACTCGAGTTAATATTGCCCTTGTTGCAAGAGTGGATCTCGGGTCACTCACTTGTTCGATGCATTTTTTGCAAAGACAGACTCCATTAGCTCTGGACTAGAAATGCATTCAGTTCACCCACCGAAGCATTAGCAGAATAGTCATTGCGCATTCTTTAGATTCGGGACAAAATTTAGCAAGAATGTTAGCTGTTTCAATAATTTTCGCACCCATTCTGGCCATGAAAAGTTTTGTAGTAATTTCACACTGATAAGGAAGTCTTACTTTGCCACTAACATATTTGATTGACCTCTTTGGTGTGCAATAAAAGTGTCTTCCTTTTCCCGAGACGGGCAATTGAGCTGAATACAATTTTGCATATCACTTGGCCTATGACAACTTGATCCTGCCTGGCTTTTCTTCAGATGTCAAATCAAGGCTGATCAAAGGCTTGCATGGTCATCTAATATCGTGTAAATGCATCGAATAAAAAGTTGCGTTTTCGTTCGTTCTCTTGAAAAGTCAATTCTTGAGTTTGTCATCCTGATGTTTGGCATTGATTGAGGGTTTGGACAAGAATTCGCTAGAATCCACTAGTTCGAAGTGTAATAAGATAAATACAATTAACGCTTTTAATTTTTGTAATAACAGTTTGGTTTAAGCTACAACCTTGTTTTTGTCGTCATTATCATTCGTGTTTACTTTTTGTATATTTGTAGGACCTGAAAGAAAATAAAATTGGATAATCATCCCGAAGAAGGTAGGTTTGACTTCATAGTTTGCAAATATCAATATTATGGCTTGTAATATTTGTTTCACGAACAAGGTCAAGTTTGGACCGTTATTCGCTGATACATATCAGAGACCTGCGTGACCTTAGGCCGTGACCTGAATGTGCCATTGTTGAATTAGCTTGCCCCAGGAAGGGGGAACTACCCCGGGATTCCCTCATTCTGGGAAATACTCTTTGATAAGAAAGGCAATTTGCCAGAGCCCCAATGTCTGGGCCTGAGGACAAAATTGCGAGGAATTATTTGTCCGTGATAAATTGAATGATAGGACGCTTGCACCAGTTACTCACTTCTCCAGATTTAGGCTTTTAAGCATTTATGCAAAAAAGTTGAAGAAATCATTCTCTTGTTTAAATTTTCTGAAACATTAATATCACAAGAGTCCGGATGACAGCCTTCAATTTAAATCAAATTTTCTTTTATTCGCTGGAAATTTTTTGTAAGACCTGGCATTACATTTCAAGGATCTATTTATTATTGAGTACATCGATAATTAAATAAGCTTGATTGATGACACGAATTTACCTTAAACTGTCATCGGGGATCAAGATGGGATTCTGCGAGGATTTCCTTCGTCTGCATTGAGTGGAAGGAAAATTTTAAGGAGGCTAGAAACGATTGTACGTTAGCTGAAATGCAAACATCATAACACATTGTTGATAAGAGTTACCATTAATCATGCCAAAGAATTAAAACTTAGAAATAATTTTGCACTTAATTAAAATGTCTTCAAAATCAATAATCTTGAAAAATTCCAGCGTAGCAGTTTGAGAATTTTAGCTGGCTATTCAGCTTGCTTCAGTTTAAATTTTTGTGTTGACTAAACTAAACAAGAGAGTGTGAAAATCCATTGAAAAGATCCACCTTAAACATGTTCGGTAGTCTTGTCTTTATAAATAATCATCAGAATCTTGCGCCAAACAGAAACCACAGTCCCAAGAACGAGTGATGTATGGCAGACTCGTGCCAGGAAGCATTCTCTGTAAATGAGTTACCATGGTAACAGGGGGGATAAGGTGGATGTCATTGACCCATTTGTCACCCAGGGTCAAGTGCAGGGCTCATCTGTGCAGATGACCTGTAGAGTTTTTATGGAGCACTTGTTGGCCAAGTCTTTTACCCTAAATGGATAACGGACTGTTCATCTTGTTTTTTGCAATTACTTGCAAAATTGCTAAAACCATTTTGGTAAATTTTCCGGTTCTTCAGTAGATTTTGAAATTACCTAATAACGCAACTGGACTGCACTGCGGTGGACACCAATCTTTGGCAGCGCCTGGAAATGAGCATAATTTATCGTAACACTTGTTAAGAGGAAAATTGTCTGGAAAGTTTATGGCTTCTAATCAGTGTTTTCTCACCTGTGCCTGCCAACCTACAGCAGACAGGCTGACCAGGTAGGAATTTGTTCGAAGAAGAGAGCCAAAGATCATCGTCCCAATGTTTAGCAGATTAGAAGAATTATAACCGAATTCCCGGGGATCTAAACAAATCATACTGGCATGAAATAATCTGGATACTGCATCCACGGCATCCAGAATACAATCTCATAAATTGCCACAAGGGATTGACCCAAACTGATCTTCCCAAGTATTGTAATAATAATAAATAAAAGCAAGGAAATCAGTACTGGTCAGACGTTATAAAAATATCAGTTATGTCCATGTTCCTGGCAGATTTTTGGCGTTGTAAATAGGTATGATGGTGTGATGATGTGTGTATCCTGTGTGGGGTTTCCTTGTGCAGCTGATCCAAGAGAACTATGGAGTAAAAAAGCAGAGATTACCACCAGATAACGATATTAACTTAACTATGCAGCATACAAATACGCACGCACACCTAACATGCTTTCTCAACAATGTAGCTACAAATAAGGACAATGACTTGTTTAACAGTTGCAGTCAACAGTCAAATTATCTCGTAATAAAAGGTTTCTTTTGGTTGATACCAACCACTTAATCCTCATCCATGTGAATTGCAAACATATCTCACATTAGTTAAGCCGATCTGGATTATCCCGAGATCCAGGCTGTAATAATCTGGATGTGCTGATGATCAGTTTACCTGTGGGAGGTAAGAGATAAATATTTCGCACCTGGAACGCCTAAGAAAGCCTACCCTTCATCTAACCTTTTGAACTGATCCTGTCTGACCGGCAACATAACTACAGCAATATGCAGTCTTGGTCATTTTACAAACATACTTCAGCAGTCTGAAATTTCTACAAGACGACAGATAACCAAATTCCTTGCAAACAACAGTTGCAGGTGGTAAAATGCTGCCGTTTTTCCTTTTCGGAAACAAACCGTCCTTTCGAACTCGGTAGCAATCTTCGGTAGCAGTTGTTGCACAAACTTTTCTCCAGTTATACAGCCAAACCCACAGTCGCATCAGCACTTTTAATTGTAATAATTTTAACTGCAGAAGTGAGCATCTCAAATTTTACATGGCATTCTTTGATCAGTTGAGAGACAATTACTTCGTAAATAAATAAAACGCAGCCGCAAAGTAGTGTTCATTTCTACACTTCGTAAGTGGGCTAATTTGCACAGATCCGAAATATCAAGAACTTAATGGAACCTTCACCGTTGCGTGATTAACTAGTTTATATTTACCAGCTAATCTTAGCAGATTGCAACGTAAATCTTTATCCATCAAGCTGTAGATTGAAGACATTTCAGTGCGGCCCGAATCCCAAGGAGTACTTGTTACATAACAGACGGTTTTCAGGCACACGACCTTTATATACAGATCGTAAGGGATTCGCAACAGATGTAATTTGTCCAGCCTGCTAAAGAGCTCAAGACATTGCAAGCACGAGCAAAAATTGCCGTGGAATAAGTGAAAATAGGAGCTACTGTTGAATGTACATGCTGGCAAGAAGCAAACAGCAGGAGTTGGGTGTATTGTTTTGAAATTGCATCTTTTAAACATGTACTGAAGTGTCCGATGTAAATTACTGGACTGAATTAGATTTATTTTAATTTTACAAGCCCACGCGATTTTTATTCTGAATGCAAAAGCGATTATTGCGCAAACAGTACTTACACTGTTATGCGCATATTACAAAAATGTTACAAAATTATAACATGTCTCCTATCTGCAATTGAGGAGGATCTGATGGCGAACTTTTTATCTCCTTGCAATGTAATTTTTCAACTAATAATGCATCAATTTCCAAATATTTCCTGCCATTTATCATTTGACCCCAATCATGCTGGATTTACACTGTGCAATTTCCAAAATATGGTAATTATATTGAACAAACAGAGCTTTGTGTAATTTAAGTGGCCTACTTGGCATTCTTGTTAAATACTTGTATTTTTAAGTTGTCTGGCTTCATTTTGATTGCTGTCAATAAACATATAAATAGAGTGTAATTATTTTTTACAACAAGTTGGCTCCCACACTAAGACTTCATTGCGAGCTACAAAACAATGGGACAGAAGTTTGGCTTATTTGGTGAATTATTTATTGGCCAAAATAGAAACATAAAAACTACTGCAAACTTGTGCTTTTCTGCTTACCCATTTATTTTCGTTCAGATGCAGTAATTAGGCTTTTAGTAAATTGGGGGTAAATTTGGAAATCACATGGACTTGATCAGCAGTAATGATTTTGACCCAGTTTGAGGTCACGGAATACTACAGTAAGGATACATTCATTATGAGTGACTAAATATGATGGATGAATTGCTTGATTCAAAGGTACTTCTACAGTTGTTATCCCGACAGCCTAGATCTTCAGCTTTATTTAACCAAGCTGTACTTTACTAATCTAC
The DNA here is from genome assembly GCA_038406195.1 of Haplosyllis anthogorgicola. Taxonomy (NCBI): domain Eukaryota; kingdom Metazoa; phylum Annelida; class Polychaeta; order Phyllodocida; family Syllidae; genus Haplosyllis; species Haplosyllis anthogorgicola. The sequence continues at coordinate 4,997 of JBCAUI010127538.1, forward strand.
ACATAGCACTTACTTTGTTTATATTTACATTGATATGCATTAACCATTTTAAGTTTACTGTTTTGAATGAATAGATGCATTGTTGTGGAGCCCCATTGTTAAATTGTTTATGTCAAAGTACTCCAATACGAACAGTCATTTAATTCATAAAAAATATGAATATAAAGTACGTCGACTTAGGGAAAGATGCGATCAAGATTTCGTTGAAGGACATTTCCTTGCACAGTCACTGACGGGCAATTTACAGTTACACCTGGCAAACCGTTCTCCCTGGGTGTTGAATTTGACCCATGGAGATTGTAGAAGGTAAATCACTCAAATCTTGACGTCCATTGACAGGATGTATTATAGTGTCGATATAATGAAGATATAGGTAGATTTCATTGATAATTCTGGCATTGCTCGAAGCAGCGACCGTTACTACTTTGAGGTTTTCATTGTTTGAAGGTAGAAACTGACCTGAGCAACACACTGATGTTTGGCTGAGGAAAGCCAAGCATCCATGCTCCTTGATGCTGCTTTGGTGATCATTGATCACTCATTCTATAAAGGGCACAAAGGCAACAAAGCAACAGGTTAGGGACAATAAGTAGCAGTGCCATGTTCTCAATTAGAAACAAATCCTGCTATAATTTACACAGTTTTCTAACCGCAAGATTTGTAATTTTGTGGCTCATGTATAAGACGGAATGTTACTGTCCGTGTCATGTGAGTTATTGGACCAGGTGACGAAGGTTGTAGCACTTGACCTCAGTTTGTCTTACTCGCCACTGGAAAAACCATAATGGCAAATGACTGACAGCACTGGACTGTGCTCCATACTGGACAGGGATTATTCCAGTATGTAGTGAAGGACATGTATGCAGGACATGTGTTGCCTATTTGCATACATATTTTTGTGGAAATGTCAAACAAATAATTTTAAGATATTACCCATTTTGTCTTATGAAATCTAAATGATACAAGCAGTTTAAACCGTAACGTTATCAATGAACTCTTTAACATTGTATTAAGCTTCACATTTAAAATATAGTTTTGCAACATGTTTTGATGGTGGTCCCCGGATGCGCATGTGGATGATCATCCAGATGTTGGCATTACACATGCAGGAAGCTTCCCAGTCCTGTCAGATTCCAGGGTCAACCTCAACACCTATCCCGACATTAAGCATGACGTTTCCAAGCTGGTTGAGCAGTGACAGATGACCGGCTGCATTGGCGGATCCAGGATTTCCCGTACGGGGGGCGCCCAGCCCGTAGCGGGGGGCACCAACCCAATTTTCACCTATTTTCGCCCAAAAATCGAGAAAAACTGCATGAAAATGAAGACAATTTTGGTCCGGGGGTGGGGGGGGGAGGGGGGGGCGCCTCCTGTGCCCCCACCCTAGATCCGCCAATGGGCTGTTGCCGTTTTACTTTCTGTTTTGCCCAGAGCTCTCTTCAGCGAATATTACATGTATTGTCTCAGTTTTGACGTTGATGACCTGAAGTGGCCTTTGCAAATAAATAAACAGTGTCGTCGTTAGGGTAAAGAGGCCAGAGGGGTTGGATGGAGGTAGACGATAGGTTTGCCAATCAACATTCATCATTTTGAAGCTGTAAAGGTAAAAATACTTGTAACTTTAATGATTGGTGAACATCACTGCGTGAATCTTGAAACGTCTTTGTAACAAATTATCTTCCTCAGACTTGGACCCCCCCTCCCCCCATCGGACTCAGACTCGGACTCGGACTTGCATAGAATGGATGGCAAACAAACGGAAAAAATGACGATATACGGCCCGGCTATCTGATGTATGGCATCACTCGTTTTCCTCCCCAAAGACAAAAAAGTGTAATTACACGAGTAATACACAAGTGTAATTATTCCGAAGAATGATAAGTGAGTTGAGTATCTCTTGCGTAATATCCCCAAGGTGATAGATTGATTGTTGGGTGTGCCATGTTTTCAGCAACATGAGGTGCAAGGGTAAAAGTAGGTCAAATTACAAAACTTGGTGAAGGTACTGCAGCTGCAGGTAGACCTGCAGACAGTGAAGTAGTCCTGGCACGCCTTCAGTACCATGTGAAGCATGCTTTATGAATGGTTGCATTGTTTTGTGTTGTAGTCCAGGAATAAATACAACATATTGAAACACTGTTATCGTCAAACCGCAGTCAAGTCATGTCATTTTGGATACTGTTCTTGTCGGATTGGAAGGTTCGTAACGTACGTTTAAATAATTTCAAATTATCTTTATGTACAATGTTTAGCCCACCAAAGAGTATAATTGGCATATTGTAAGTGTCAAGTTCTTTGTTAAGTAATTTGCATTATTTAAATCTTTTGGAAGCTACCGAAAAAACAGCAAATCTTAAGAACAGTACAAAACACTGTGGAATTATATTCTGTTTTCCAGACCAGATCAACATGGATATTCCACTAACAACACGTAACATGGGGTGAAACCTTTCCACTTCAAAAAAGCAATAACGAGGTGTCCAGATATGGAGCACTGACCCTCATGCCTCCGCCTAACTTTTGACTCTGAATCCAAATCTGCTGAAAATGCATTTTCCCCAGTCCGGCTAAGGGGGGGTCCTGGTCAACTTTCTGCAATGGCGGCCCAGAACGCAAATGTAGATTTCGTCCAATACATAGACCCTCATTGCGAAGCATGAGGTTCAGTAAGTAGATTTAGGGGTCGCACAGGTACATTTTTGCTACCCCGGAGCTTCAACAGCCACTATTCAACCTGGGGTATGGGTACCTGTAATGTTTAATTAGTTGCTGTTCCTTGTCAAAAAAGGCTGATCGTAACAGAGAAAAAAGTCTATTGTAGTGTTACCTTACCTTGATGTCAAAAGTTGGAGAAATGAGATGTTGACTGCAAATAAGTTTGTATTTGAAATTGAAAGGATTTCTTTATTCTGCACTAAATTATGTTTTTGTGGTGAATTTATCTCCAAACACTGAATTTTGATCAATTTAAATATGTCTGGTTATGTTATGTTTGACCTGAAAGATCTGTGACGGGTAACGGGTAGAAATTCAGTGTATCGGGTACCCGCTAGATTTTAGTATCCGCGAATGCTCCGGTACCCAATGAGACCCCTAAGTAGATTATGTTGCGTTGTCATAACTCGTGAAATGATTGATATGTTGGGTGGTACGGATACAAATGCCGTCTTAGGGCAACCCATTGAAAATGTAAGAGTTCACAAAAGAATCTACATTTTGTACAGCTTTCATCTGTGAAATAATTTGTTACCCCACCCAATTTCTTATAAGCTGCACCCTCTGGCTCTCGAAGATTTAAGACAATGCTAGGTGAAAAACACTTGATCAGGGTTGCCAGCTGTCAGGGAAAAGTCGGGGAAAAAATAATTTTCTCCAGGTCAGGGCAAAGTCGGGGAATTTTGTTCTCGGTCAGGGAATTTTGAGCTTTTGATGAAGGTCAGGGAAAAGTCGGGGAATTTTGAACCGACTGAAGAGTGGCAACCCCTGTTGATATGAATAGGTTATCAAGTGCCATAATACTTGTTGCCCATCGCGAGTGAGTGTCCAGTATTTGTATGTTTTCAACGCATCTTTTGGATAAATGCGTTCATTTACTTGCATGTAGCATCTACCAACCATTGTTTGTATTAGGTTGCGTATATTATGCATCTAGTAAACAAAACGTTGTGGTTGTAGTTTTTACGTTTGCACTCATCTGGCATACACCTATCTGACACACCAAAGATAAACAATTATCACCCTTTGTTAAGTGCATCAGATTGTCTCCTATTAAAGTTGTATGGATTTCTAGGAATGTAGAAAAGTCTGTTATTTTTTGGTCCATAAATCAGTAACGGTGACAGAATTACATCGTAAAATATCTGTAAAGGCAATGACTGCTTCGTTACACGTTCAAGCACATATTAATGGCTCAAGAAATAGTCAAGGCTAGAAAAGAAGTAATGTCATGAATTGTCCCACGGTAATGGCATTCCAAGGTCTCTAATCAAAGCAATATTTACTCAATAACAAATTGAATAACTGCAAGAACCTGCAAGTGTACCGAGTGAGAGATGCAGATGCAGATGTCTCTCCAACATGCGAAGTTCTCATTTGACATCCATCAATGCTACCATGTCTTTCACAAATCAAATCTGTCAATGGCTCACCATAAAACGAAATCTAAGTGCCTGCTGGATCATTGTGCAAACACATATTGAGAAAATATTGTAAAAATATACCCTACACCCATTGTTGCAACAATTGCTAATAAAAGATATTATGATCAGTACCCGCACGTGCCTTGAAAACAACAATCATAGTTGTGATAATAGTCTTTACATTGTGTTAACAAAAGAATACGTCAATTCCAGAACATAGCTAAATAGGTAAGAGTTTAGACATGAGAAAAAGACTAAACTTGTTCCACAGTCGAGGTTTTTGGCTCATTTGGCATAATTGCCAAAGAGCCTATAGAATCATGAATTATCTGTCGTTGTCATCCGGCGTTGTCTGTGTACAGCTGCCCTGAGCACACTATTGATCATAGAGACTTCATAATTTACACACACATGCACCTATGCCCCATCTCAAAGCCTAGCACAAATTATGGTGCTGAGACCATTATTCTCAAATTGGCAGCCATACTTGTCTTTTTCTTTGAACCTTTCTCCTGTGGATGCAGTTGATGATACAAGCTTCATACAAGCTATAAACCCTCTTTATTTACTGCAAAAATTATATTGATACCACCTATATTTGCAGTTTGGCAACCATATTTATGTTTTTCATTGGTCACTTATTTGGGATTTGATCATGGACACTTAATTTGTATCCATGTGATATTGTAGCCTATATTGTCTTAGTTTTCTGATAATGCCAAATGAGCTCAGGTCCATCTGGACCTATTTTTATTTTGTTTGGATCACATTTCCCTCCGTACTTTGATTTTGAGATTTGAAAAAAGTGATTTAGAGGAGAACCATGTTATTCATGGCAAAAGGTAGTCACGTCAGACTTCGAGCGGGATAAATCATAATATTGTTGATACAAACAATAATATGAATGGCTTTTTAGGGACCAAGTTAAATTTTTATTTTTTTGTTTTTGATCGCCGCTCTTTGAAAATCCTGGCCATGCAATGAAGTTAACATTATTAAAGAAAAAAAACCTTTGCATGATTATCTGCATGTCTGACGGTATGACGGTATTAAGAAGGTTCACATACATTAGCATGTTTTTCTGTACATTTGATAGTATGACGGTATGTAAGATCGAACGAACAGCTTTACAGTCGCTTTTACACTGAAGTAGCTGATACGTGTAGCTCAGGTGGTGGAGATCATGATAAGTCATGTCACATCTCGCTTGTGTAGATTATACATGTACAAGTTAGGATACAACTCTATTGTAAGGGTCTTTGTGTTGTGTAAACCATGTCGCTTGTAGCCACCCAGTTGTAACATTTCATCAATGTTAACAAACTGACAGTAAAGATTGCGATTATTGTCATTCATGTCAACTGATGACCACCGAACAACCTAACCTGGTGCAAAAACAAACCCAGAGACATTGTACTTTTTCACTAGGTGTCACGAAAACGAAGACGAAGGAGTCGGATTTTGTTCCATTCAATAATGTAGTGTGCAGACTATTGCATTGGTACTTCATAAATGCAAGTGTAAAAACATACGGGCATCATATATATGTTTTTAATATGGATGAAAATTGATTTCCTTCACTGTGATTTAGATATTAAAGCTGACGTCCAGAAATAGAGGGACAATTAAGAGGGTCGTTATTTGCACTAAGCATTCAAAAAATCGCTATCTCTCTACGAAGATTGGTGGTCCTACAGGTGCAGCGTACTCAGTGTACTGTAGATCTGGCGATGAAGATCTGATAGTCTTAGAACCTAGGACACGCACATTTTCTTGCACCTGTTTAGCTTTAACAGTTACGTATGAACGTGTAAAAAAGGCCAGACCTTTTATCTGTTGGATTATATTTCCCGGCCCTCCCTAAAAAAAACCCCTCAAGCAATTTTAATCGGAGGCAAACTGGTGCAAAAGTACTTTTTCGTCGAACAACGGAGAAAAAGAATGATACCTCCCATTTTGTACATTTTAGCCAAAATCTTTAAATATGTGGCAAAGTAAATTTTTATTTGTATCCAACAAATAGAAAAAGCTGGCATATGGGCCATTCAACTTTAACAAACAGACATTGCATTAGATAATTGCACATGTAACACAATTATCACTGAATATTTTGACCTTTATACGTAAATTACAATGTAAAAACAGTAAAGTGAAATGTATAATAGCATGCATTTTGTATCTGACACTTTGTTACCGTAACTATTGTGGATGATGATTATGACTGAAGGGAGCCGACGTGTAGGGTTGGAATAGCAGTTCAGGAGTATAGCCGTCGTTTGCTATCGTCGCATATACACTTACAAAAAAGGATGAACAGTTTCAAATTAAAATAGACTTTGCTTAGTTATGTTAGAGCAACTGTTGCATATATATTTCATTTGTAAATATATGCAAACATACACGTTTAAGATTATGCAGATATCAAAATATATTATTGCGGATGCCATCCATTCAGGTCTGTGAAGCATATTTCAGGCGTATGTGTGACGATAACATAAAAGTGCTACATCCCAATGGTGCCATGTGTCATAAACAAGGAGGATGATGTGATTCGAAGCATCTTTTGTCAAGTTATGCACTGTATGTAGTGGGTTACTTTACGTTACTGTGGCCCGAACAAAGCACAGCCATTTTATAGGGTCACTGGTACCCTTGGTTTTGGACACGAGAAGACTCTGCTTCCGAGTTTTAAAACCGATAATCTATCTTGTTATATCTTATAGGCCAGTCCCATACATATTTGATCAAGCATTGATGAGCAGGCAACGTTTCATATAATGGAGTGACTGTCCACCAAAAACCTATGAAAACAAAAAAATAAAAGTATAATGCGGTCTGTTTCCGGAGTGGGTGGCAACGCCACAGATTAAGTGAACATGGCAAATAAATGATGATGACTTGCGCTTATCTACTCGATATATTCCGCGAGAAATGTCACAAGTCCATTAGAGCGCCGATGAGCCGCAAACAGCCGCCAATTATCAGCATTATAGATAGAGATATAAATAGTAATGCAGATATATTAGGGCTCGGACCACTGGGCCATTGGCCGATTAGTTCGGGGAGATGGTCACTGTTTTCTTTACGGATTTTTTTTCCCAGCAAAGTACCCTCTTAGAATACAATTTTGTCCGTTTGCCGGAAAGATGGACGTTAAGGTGGGAACTATGTTGTAGTCACAAATCGATCACAGATGTCATAAGAGTGATTCTATTTTAGCGGGACATTTGTCGCATTGTCAAAAATACAGATTGACTCGCAGAAAAGATCGCAGGGTAATCACCTCAGAAAGATTAGCCACCGACTTGAAAGTTTCTTACCTATTATCGACACTTTGTCGGGGCACTGGTGTTTTGTAAGGCGGCTTGACTTGTACAGCTCAAAACGCATTGATATCAATTTACACAGGCCCTGTCCTGAATTGTCGCCTTTTGTGTGCATTAACAATATCGAACCGAGTAATGTCAGTGTTGTGTATTCGTACGATATTGTGCCCTTGTTATGTTGGGATAAACGGTCGTAGGTGACATGAATTAGTAACAGTCCGTGCTTTTATCATTGATTGGGACGAAATTATATATTGAATTGTTCAATCGTGAAATATAGCCTGAATACATCAGTAACATATTTTAGCATTTAATTGATAACCCCCCCCCCTGAAAAAAATCAAAAAAACAAAAAACCCCAAGAATGCCTTCCAATCAAAGGCCGAACCGCCCACTTTGCAAATAGTCATTAAAACACAAATAGTAACTAAAATGCAAAGAGTTATTAAAACATGAAAAAATTACAAAAATCTTGAAATTTGACCTTCAAATGACCTTGACCTTCAAATGACCTTGACCTATATTTTGAACTTGACCCCATTTACTTGTCACAAACATCATAACATGTCATATTAGCAGACAACACGAAAATTTGGACATTTTTTATTGCAGTGACCTTGAACTTGACCCAATGACGTTGATACTCAAACTTGACCTAGATATTATTTAGATGTACCACCATATCAAAAATGAAGTTTCTAGGTCAAACGGTTCAAAAGTTATAGCCCGGACAGACAGACACACACAGACACACAGACAAGACTGAAAACATTACCTTCCCGCATACGCGGGCGGTAAAAAAACCCCACGGCATTTGCTTTCCCTTAAAATGGTACTGAATACAGGTGTCAATTGCGGAAACGTTCGGGAATTTCTGTGATACACACAATTTTAGACTGAATCTCGTTGTCCTGTTGCGACAAGTCGGCAGTTGGATTGCTGTTTCTTGTACTAAACATGTTGTGTTGAAACGTCCTTCAAGAAATGTCCTCCGTTTTAAGTGTAAAGGAAGCAGCAGCAGCCGTAGCTCTTCGGGCCGGAGGACATCACATTACCACCCGTGCGGAATCGTCCTCTACTTCTTACGATCACGGCTTGCGGTATTGAATACATTGTGCTATCAGCGAGGTCAAGGAACACGTTGGTTTTTTCCACCAATGTCAATTAATCTTTGTACGGCTGAGAGGAGTGACCAAATTTTGATCGTACTAGATTTTCCGATAATGTGGGATCTGGTAAATTCATTGGGTGGCATAACGTATATCGCTAAAATAACATTGATAAAATATTTTATGTGACGTTGCCGTATTTTCGCTCGATGTAAAATCTGGCGATTCCACACAATTTGGCAACGTTACGTTACCTATTGAAATCTGATGATTAATTTGATGTGACGTGTGTTTTCGTAGCCTGAATTGTACAGTTTTGAACCAAAAATGCAGTGTAACTCGACCTCGCTATTGAACACATATCCGCTGCGGTGATTAAGCCGTAGACGTCCGTTGAATAAGCGAGTCGAGGTTTAACATGTAGATTTGAAGGCATTTAATGACCTTGTATTTAAAATAGCAGCAGCAAAGTCCCTTGTGTGAATGACCATTTCGGTACATGTTTCTATTGGTAACGCTACCATGCAACCAACATAACGTGTCATTATGACATTGATATTTAACTTTTTGCCGTAACGCTACGCATTCGGCAATTTTTTAAAGGCAAATTGCGTCATTAACGCGTTACGTTCAGGATGTAAATCTACTCGGTTTTGACCATATAAGAAAGTTGTCCCGGAGAATTGGATGGGTTAAAGCTGCTGAAGCTGCGTTATTGTGATGAATTCCTCGCAGCTAAAGAGCTGTGTGCTATTTATAGGCACGGCAGTTAAAGAGGCCTTGTATTGTAAGAGTACATTATCATGCATGCGTGCACTGATGATGTGCATGCACAATATGTTATATCCTACGTCAGTGCGCTCCACAATAGTGATGTTTAAGTACACGCAATTCGTGTAAAGCATCAAATTGAAGATTGATTTATTGTGGTAATTACGCAAATGCGAAAGGAAAATATCAAGATCAACCTCAACCTCAGTAGGCAAAAGAACGAAAAAGGAAGTGTAATATCAGCTACAGTGTAATTCAGAGTGATGATTTCACGCTTAAAATAGAGATTTTACGGGAAAAAAGCGGATTGCCTGACGTCACTAGAACGTGAAAGACTTGACGCGTGCGACGTAGGATTTGACGTAAAAAAACGTGCTAGTTGACGTCGCGCACAATTGCCCTTCCACTAAGCTGTATGTAGCTGGCGCTCTGCGTGCTGGCGTGGCACAGATTATATAAATACATGACCGCGTTTACGCTTATTAAAGATTAATGTACAAAGACTTCGAGGCAGTTGTGTTCAAACATGAAATGTTAATGTACATCAGAAGAAAAAACAGTTGTCAATTTATCATAACAAAGTAGCTCAGGGCTAAGTGTTTCTTTTTTTTGTTGTTTTTTAAATTGTTTGTACAACATTTCCCGCCGCACTTTGAAATCGACAGTTAAAAACTTGTTCAGGAAGTGAAAGGTGTTGCGTTCAGCAATACATTGCGGGAGGGGCCACATTGACATATTCCGTGACAATTCAATGAAAAACAATCCTAAATGTTAACCAAATTTATGAAAACTTTTAAGGGTCCGTGTTCATTTTTAAATGTCTTTCCAATTGAAGGTACTGTCAGTTCAATGTAATGCAAATGATTAAAACAGGGTAAAGGCCTGGAAGGCAGTGTGATGGTGGTGTGGTTTTAAAGTCGATAGTTGGCATGTCTTATTAATAGATTCATAATGTAGTAAAGATGATGATTTCTGAAGCATGAAGCATGTGACAGGCCAAAGACGGAAACATGCATTGTGTCGACCAGTTGCATTTAAAGATGAAAGCAGCGGTTTTAAAGAAACGATGAGACCCACAATGCAAATTGTAACACTGATGACTCTGAATTTGTCAGAATAATAGCTCGTGACGAATTTAGACCACGTTCCAATACGGCAATTGTCTCCGTTTTAGTGAAGCCTATATGACACTTACGATTAAATAAGACTGTCACACGCCAACTCAAGTTGAAATGAAACAAAAGTGTTGCGTTGCGTGAGTTACACTTTCGTGTGACGGGTGCCAGTGTGGCGTGTGTGATGTAAACATCGCCAGTCCTTGTGCTCTCGTGTTGGTAACGTAAGGCCAGACTTTTTTTATTTGTTGGATTACGTATCAATGGAGAAAATTCTTGAGAGTGGCGATCGGAAAAAAAATAAAAATAAAAATTGACTTTGCTGTACATTTTGATAATTTTGATTAAAATTTACAAAATTGATGAATAATTTTTCTGAACGATGTTTCGTTGAAGTGATGGAAAGTTATGACTTTGTATTATTTGGGCCCTGATCCTTTCTTTCTTTTTTTTGATTTCTTGATTTCTGAGAGCGGCGGGAAACGTAATCCAACAAATAAAAAAAGTCTGGCCTAACATGAAGAAATCCGAGCTCATTACACGACATCAAGGCGAATTGAACCGCTCCAAGGTTCTAACTCCTACCTGATTTCCAAAGCTAGCGACGCAACTTTTACAGGACGCGTCCGAGGATTTGTACTTGCTTCGTAGTTAATTTGCTCAATTTAAACGTCGGTTTTAATGATTGCCGGTTACCGGTGTGCAGTGCCAGGGAGCCACTCGGTTAAAACTGCTACCGATCCTGGCTAGATATAAACATTTTCTTGGAAACTATATCCTGTAATTAAAAACAATATTGACGGCCTCCGGGTGTAATTAGCCAAACATAAAAATATAAGCGCTGGAAAACCTGGATTGTGAGTTCAGTGGAGTCGATAAGCGTGCGGTGGTCAGTGGATAGCGTCTGACAAAAAATCCTAGGTTTGAGCCCCACTCGCGATACCGCATTTGTGGGTGATAAGTGTTACTTGGAAGTTTTAACGTCATCTTTATGGTAGATTTTTTATTCTAGAAATGTATTTTGGCGTAACATTCTTTAATGTAACGTTTAAAGGAATAGCTGTCAACTGTTGTTCCTCTTATCCTTTCAGTTTTAGTAAGGACTAAAACCCTACTCTTACAGAAAGATTTCGATCCCCACCCGGGGTCCCAGACTTTTTTCAGCACAAACAAGGTATTGTAGATGAATTTATTTTCTCTTCAGAAAGATTTAACTTTGACACTGTTAGTACTAAACCTACCAAGTGCTTCTATAAAGATTTAGCGGTGGCGCTTCAACTACTCAACCCACTGCCAACATGAAGACTGAACTTTAAACGCTGTGAGTACTCAACCTACCGCTAACATGAAGATTAAACTTTGACGCAGCGAGTACTCAACCTCCTGCTAACATGAAGACTGAATTTTGACGCCCGGGCTACTCAGCACCTGAGTGCATCACTCACGATGTGATCAGTTCGCTGTGAAGCTGCAAGGCTCTAACACTCACAGTGATCTCAGATCTCAGTGGTATTGTAGTGTCTGCAGTGGAATATACATGTAAATCTCTTGGATATAATGAATGGTTCTCTACCACTGAGTTACCTCGGATAGCTTTCCAAGTAGGTGATTCTTAGGTTTTAGAATATTCTGGATATTGGCAAGACAGAATTTAACTGTTACTGCCAGATTGGCTCACTCGTTTGCAAATGTTCATGAATTTTCTTTGCCATGGTGACATTTTCCCGTTTCTGCTGGCAAAATTAGCTCTTACTAGAATATCAGGCTGCAAAATACCTTTTTACTGAATTATGTGAGTGAACAACAAAAAGTGACCAGGCATAATCTGAATTCGACGTTAGGTGGAAATATCACGTCAGCTACGTAGATTTAGGGACGTGACGTAACGTTTCAAGCGTTAAAACGTTTGCGTGGACCTGCCGGAAGTTAATAACCGGTACATTGGCACTGTTGTATGCACAAAATACGTCTTGTGGAGGTCATAACTTAACTCGGCATTTTCCTGCAACTGTTGATGTTGGCAGTGATGATGTAGACATCATGATCTGTTGAACTTTAGTGAGTTACACGGAGGGTTTTTTTGCTGGATCGACGAGGTCAGAGGCATTATTGACTAGAACAATAAATACTGCAGCTTCATCTTCAAATACTCGGCTATACATTCTCTTATTGGCTGCCAAACCCAAATATATTTCTTCAATCTTTTATTCTCCTATGATAAAAAGAAGTATCGTGATATTATTAATACCGTAACGGGAAGATTGCTCAGTAAGTAGGGCAAATTAGGACCATAAGTAGCGATACTAATTCATGCATAACACAGGCCCAATACAGAGCTTTAAACCTTCAACCAAGAGGTCGTGAGTCTAAACCGTCAAATGGTTGGCTATGAATTGACGTGAAGAACATCATTATTACCAACTTGCGTACGGAATAATCCGGACAGAATGATATGCACGGAACCGAGCCACATTACAATTGTTTACGTTGAGTCATATTTAAAAAGCTCTTGTTGTGATGTACGCCCTACTTAACACACACAGTGGTATACTCTCACGCACTCGAGCAGCTCTTTGCGATTGTTTGTCTTGGAAGATAAATCAAGATGTGCTAATTTTGATGTGACCAGACTGCTTGTATTGCCATGGTTATCAGGTGTTGCCATGTGAACAATGCAATACAGTGTGTTGCTAACACAGTAATACATAATATAACTAAAGTAATGCCTCAACGTTGATTTGCATTTGTTGCTACGCCGTCCTATTCTGCCTTTGCAGGTTGCTTTGGTTACGCATAAAAACCACATATCCATGGTTACATCTCACTTCAGTTGTACATATTCATCATCATGACATCTCGTTAATTGTCTATCGAATGAAATTCGATAAGACTATGTGGTTATCTTGCTGGGAAACTGACCATCAATTCAACACAGTT